>JAMQGT020011966.1:0-134230 GCA_024447675.2 Pterophyllum scalare | reverse complement strand
TTATGTCACCTACTCGGTTCAGTTACGTATTGCTGTTTGATTGAAGTTTGTGAAGTTATCCTTGAAATGGCCAAAATGAGCGTTTCTGAGCGAGAAACGCCCAAAACGCACATAAAAGCTCCTGTGCTTGCAGGATCGTGGTGAAACACGGGGTTCTGCTTGGAAATCATATGAGATTGAAGGAGAATCATTTAGAAACATGTTTGGAAGCAGTTTGATTGAAGTTTGTGAAGTTATCCTTGAAATGGCCAAAATGAGCGTTTCTGAGCGAGAAACGCTCAAAACGCACATAAAAGCTCCTGTGCTTGCAGGATCGTGGTGAAACACGGGGTTCTGCTTGGAAATCATATGAGATTGAAGGAGAATCATTTAGAAACATGTTTGGAAGCAGTTTGATTGAAGTTTGTGAAGTTATCCTTGAAATGGCCAAAATGAGCGTTTCTGAGCGAGAAACGCTCAAAACGCACATAAAAGCTCCTGTGCTTGCAGGATCGTGGTGAAACACGGGGTTCTGCTTGGAAATCATATGAGATTGAAGGAGAATCATTTAGAAACATGTTTGGAAGCAGTTTGATTGAAGTTTGTGAAGTTATCCTTGAAATGGCCAAAATGAGCGTTTCTGAGCGAGAAAACGCTCAAAACGCACATAAAAGCTCCTGTGCTTGCAGGATCGTGGTGAAACACGGGGTTCTGCTTGGAAATCATATGAGATTGAAGGAGAATCATTTAGAAACATGTTTGGAAGCAGTTTGATTGAAGTTTGTGAAGTTATCCTTGAAATGGCCAAAATGAGCGTTTCTGAGCGAGAAACGCTCAAAACGCACATAAAAGCTCCTGTGCTTGCAGGATCGTGGTGAAACACGGGGTTCTGCTTGGAAATCATATGAGATTGAAGGAGAATCATTTAGAAACATGTTTGGAAGCAGTTTGATTGAAGTTTGTGAAGTTATCCTTGAAATGGCCAAAATCAGCGTTTCTGAGCGAGAAACGCTCAAAACGCACATAAAAGCTCCTGTGCTTGCAGGATCGTGGTGAAACACGGGGTTCTGCTTGGAAATCATATGAGATTGAAGGAGAATCATTTAGAAACATGTTTGGAAGCAGTTTGATTGAAGTTTGTGAAGTTATCCTTGAAATGGCCAAAATGAGCGTTTCTGAGCGAGAAACGCTCAAAACGCACATAAAAGCTCCTGTGCTTGCAGGATCGTGGTGAAACACGGGGTTCTGCTTGGAAATCATATGAGATTGAAGGAGAATCATTTAGAAACATGTTTGGAAGCAGTTTGATTGAAGTTTGTGAAGTTATCCTTGAAATGGCCAAAATGAGCGTTTCTGAGCGAGAAAAGCCCAAAACGCACATAAAAGCTCCTGTGCTTGCAGGATCGTGGTGAAACACGGGGTTCTGCTTGGAAATCATATGAGATTGAAGGAGAATCATTTAGAAACATGTTTGGAAGCAGTTTGATTGAAGTTTGTGAAGTTATCCTTGAAATGGCCAAAATGAGCGTTTCTGAGCGAGAAAAGCCCAAAACGCACATAAAAGCTCCTGTGCTTGCAGGATCGTGGTGAAACACGGGGTTCTGCTTGGAAATCATATGAGATTGAAGGAGAATCATTTAGAAACATGTTTGGAAGCAGTTTGATTGAAGTTTGTGAAGTTATCCTTGAAATGGCCAAAATGAGCGTTTCTGAGCGAGAAAAGCCCAAAACGCACATAAAAGCTCCTGTGCTTGCAGGATCGTGGTGAAACACGGGGTTCTGCTTGGAAATCATATGAGATTGAAGGAGAATCATTTAGAAACATGTTTGGAAGCAGTTTGATTGAAGTTTGTGAAGTTATCCTTGAAATGGCCAAAATGAGCGTTTCTCAGCGAGAAACGCCCAAAACGCACATAAAAGCTCCTGTGCTTGCAGGATCGTGGTGAAACACGGGGTTCTGCTTGGAAATCATATGAGATTGAAGGAGAATCATTTAGAAACATGTTTGGAAGCAGTTTGATTGAAGTTTGTGAAGTTATCCTTGAAATGGCCAAAATGAGCGTTTCTGAGCGAGAAAACGCTAAAACGCACATAAAAGCTCCTGTGCTTGCAGGATCGTGGTGAAACACGGGGTTCTGCTCGGGAAATCATATGAGATTGAAGGAGAATCATTTAGAAACATGTTTGGAAGCAATCATTGGTTGTGGCCTCATTTTTCAGTTACGTATGCTTGTTCTTGAAGAGGCTGCTGGGGTTAATGTGTTTCACCCTGAAAATAAAAATGGAAAGATTTGAAACTTGTTCATCTGATTCTGATTCTTTAAATTCTGTTTTTACTGTACAGTTGTTTGTTTTTTGACAGCAGACAAACTGTCTGTTGATAGTTGGTCATGCACATCCAAATTGTAAAGCAGATAAAATAGTAAGTTTCCTTCTACTGGCACTGATTAAAAGATGATTTTTTTTTTTTTTTTGCAGGGCAGCTGTTGGATGTTATTCAATTCATTTCAATTCAATTCAATTTATATAGCACTAAATCACAACAAACAGTTGACTCAAGGGGCTTTGTATTGTAGGTAAAGACCCTACAATAGTACAGAGAAAACCCAACAGTCAAAACAACCCCCTATACAGCAGCCAGCGAGGGCCTCTCATTGCCGCTTGCAGCTATTTTATTTTTTTTGTAATACCTAAAGATCTTATTTTTATTACTGTTTTAGCCAATTCAATGAAATTCGATCTAAAACAGAATAAATGATGCACAAAAAGTGTATGAATGTTTTCTGATGTGAATAAATTTTATTGCTCTGCATAACTTCCTTCAGTAGGATGCAGGACAGGAACTGAGCAAAAAAGAGTCTGTTCACATTCCTGATCAACCACTCCTGCAAGTTTTACATTTTCCAAATGTTTTGTTTTGCACAACAAAGTTTTAAGTTGGCATTCAAATGTGTGTAAACCCCCTGAGGTGATAATGCTAACTCTAATCTAACCCTGTGTTTGGGAAAAAGGGAAAAAGGAGTTACTCGAAAAAATGCAAATGGAATGATTATAATTATGAATTTTGTTCCCTAATGGCAAAGACTTGGGAGAAGAACTTAAAAACACAAAACAAAATGAAAACTGCATAATCTGATTGATCAGGGTTGTATTTTTATTGCTGATGAAGGCTTAAACCTCAGATGGTGAAGCTGAGCCATCACAAAGACAGAGTGACAGCTATTAGGTTACCAAGCAAGAAAATGTCTTCTCTATGAGGTATTAAATCTTAAGATTTAGTGCTGAAAGGAATCAAGAGTTTAACCCTCGGTGGTCTGAGCCATAAATGAGTCTAAACCTGTTTTAGTAAAAGGCAAAAAAGACATTTTGAGAAGTGCAAACAGATTTTTGATGATTATTTTCTTTTTAATAATAAAATGATGTATTCTGATAGTGTAGTGGTTTGGGTCATCACCAGTGATGATTTCGAAGAGTTTCATCCTACCTGTTTCAATGAACCTCCATCTGCTGCTACCTAAATGATGCCTTTGGTCCTTTGGCTGATGCTCACACAGAAGAAGGTAAATTAAAGTCTGAGGCTGGGATTTGCTCAGAGGAGGAATCAGGAAGTTGATAAACAGAATAAAAAGGTAGGGCTGTCACTCTGAAACTGTGCCAATTCAGGACTCTCAGAGGGCCACAAACAGGCTGAATCCAGCCTCCCTGTGCTGAAGGAAAAAGAGCAATGGTGCAATAAAATCATTTGAGTCATGTTGTAAAATCAAAAGTGTGA
The DNA here is from genome assembly GCA_024447675.2 of Pterophyllum scalare. Lineage (NCBI taxonomy): Eukaryota > Metazoa > Chordata > Actinopteri > Cichliformes > Cichlidae > Pterophyllum > Pterophyllum scalare. The sequence goes on along the minus strand of JAMQGT020011966.1, from coordinate 130,479 downwards.
AAAATCATTTAAATTTACAGCTTAAACAAGAGATGAAAGTCCCACTGCAAAAGGCCCTTTCAGCTCTTTGCCACACTGAGTTCTGGAGGCTGGACTTCTCTTCCTGAGATGATGAGATGATGAGTTTAGGGTAGAAAAGACTGTCCTGAGCAGAGTGTTTAGAGCAGCCTGAAGCCTGAGCTTTGCACACTTACCTTCTTATTTGAAACTTTGGCCTTGGTCTCTCCAGGAGGCTGGTTTCAGAGGTGAGCCTGCCTATATCTAGCTGTTATCTGTCCACCTCATGCACTAGCTAAGGCTCCTTCCCAACCAGAGAGTTGACATTCCATGTCCCGATAGCCAGTCTTGATAGCCGGGGATTGGTCTGCCAGGGCCACCACCCGACACAAAATGCACCCGACACCTACGATGCCTCCTGCAGGTGGTGGGCCTACAGGAGGGCAGGCCCATGTCTTCTCTTCAGGCTGCACCCAGCCGTGCACCACGGGCTAATGCCAAGCCACCAGATGCTCTCCTTCAAACTTCTCTCCCCACGCCTGGCTCTAAGGCGGGCCCCCGTTAACCCTATCCCAGGCAGGGTAAACAGTTCCCTTGGTGACTCTTCCATAGGGGTCTTTGAAATTGCTCTTTGTCTGTCCCCTCACCCAGGACCAATTTGCCATGGGAGACCCTACCAGGGGGACAAGCCCCAGACAGCATAGCTCCTGGGATCACTAGGACACACAAACCCCTCCACCATTATAAAGAGGAGAGAATGGTTTTTGGTTTTTTTTGCCCAAAAATATTAAAATTTCCAAAAAGTTCTATTTTTGGACACAAAACAGTGAACATAAATTCAAATGGGTTATCTTTGAAACTTTTAAAACAAAATTTTAAAATGAACAACTTTTCTTGATTTGCGTAAGGGTTTATTGTTTTGTTTTTTTTTTATTGAACTTTTTATGATTTTTAGAGCCAATTTTTGAAGCAAAAATAGCTTGAAAAAGAGGTTCAAACCTAAATGAAAATCACAAGTAATTGACATTATAGGGAAATATGATAGATTTATAAAACCATTGTCCAAACCACAAAAGCAACGTTTTGGGATCAAAAATATATATTTGTAGCTTGTTTACTTGTGCAGAACTAAGAAAACACAGTTTGAAACCAAAGATGAGATGAAAGTGTACATTTGTTACTGAATGTACTGTAACTGGTCAGAGAGCTCTACCCTGTGACATGAGAGTGTGTGTGTGTGTGTATATATGTATATATATATATATATATATATATATATATATATATATATATATATATATATATATATATATATATATATATATATATATATATATATATATATATATATATATAAAGAGCACACTACAGAGTGCTGCAGCAGTGAGATGTCTTCCTGATGAACAGAGGCTGGGATCACTCTGTCACTGCACACTAATCAGTGTCAAAGGGCTTCTTGATTACCTTTAGGGACATGAGCCGGAGGGTAAAGGTGATGCCTGAGTCAGTCAGCTCCACAGAGAGCAGGATGAGAGTCATTATGCAGACTTCAGCTCAACCTTCATCCTCTGCTGCCATGCTGAGCCCTCAGGCTGCTCGGTGGCTTCAGTCAGTCATTCAGCTTCCCTGAAAAGCACAGGTCAAGTAGATGAAGCTGTATATTAAAGTCATAATATTTTACATTTTTACTTTTTTCAATGCTTAAACAATGGACCTTTATGTCATGGCTCCTTCTTTCTTTAGCATGCAGAGGGTACGTTTCAAAGAAAGCAGCTGACACGCCCTCTTTTTGGCCTTGAGCTATCTGGAATTAAGACAGCATTTCAGTAACAGCCCTGCCCTCCTGCTTTCATCGCTCCATTTCCTGCTTCCTCCTCTGAACAAACCTTAGGCTCCACATATGTTACTTTAGCTGCTTCTCCGTGAATGACATCAACTTTGGGAAAATGAGACCAAAGGCATCACCGAGGCGACAGCAGTCAGCGCTTCATTGAAACAAGTGGGACAGACAACAGAGAGTGAGTACAGATGAACTTACAGAGGCACCGAATTTAAACTGCTGCTTCTGCGTCAGCAGCACGTCAGATTTAATCCCTCATTTCTTACAAATTCATGATTTATGCAGCACATTTACAGACAAAAACGTGTTAGTGCAGCTTGTTGGCTCAGACAGAACTAGGTAAAAACTTGTTCTGGAAAACCGAAGCAGCTCCATAAATGCATAATTAGGAACACAAACAGAAAAAAAACACAGTTTATTCTTTCATGTCATGTTGGGAAACCTACTGATTGATGAGTTTTATGCTGTTGAATTAGAGTATGGTTGCTTCTAAGAACTTAAAGAAGCCCAAGCCTTCAAGCTCTGAAGTCTGAAGTCATTTACAAATACATAAAAAAAAAATACATACAGATAACGAGAAGGAGTTATATGTACCACTGTAACATTTTTATAAAATTTTACTCATCAGGAAGAAATTTTGCTTTTTCCCTGGCTGCTGTACAGCAAGTAGAGCAAGTCACATACCTGCTGGCAGGTTTGATCCCTGGCTGCTCCAGTCTGCATGCCAAAATATCACTGAGTAAGAAACTGAAACTTTTCTGATGTATTTGCTGGAGTGTGAATGGTTAGATATGAAGCATTTAGGCGTAGAAAAAAATGCTTGTGTGACTGTTGCATAAAGTGATCAAGTAGAATAGATAAGAACCAGTCCAGTTATCAGTGCAATCCTGCACAGCTTTTTGGATAGTGGAGCAGTGACAGGAAAGTGGGAGAAAGAAGGGGAAGACACACAGCAAAGAGCCACAGATCAGACTCAACACAGGACACCGCACTCCAGCCATGTGGTCACCTGTTCACCCACTGAGCTAAAGCAGCTGATTATCCTTCCCGCTGCACTCCTGGATTATTATGCTGACATTGGGGACAAAGCAGTGATGGTTCAGTTCACCATGCAACAAATAAACAATGTTGTGTGTCCATCTGTTTTCTTCTCTTACACAGCGATGGCTAATGGTCAATACATGGCTGCGAAGACAAATTCACTGAATTCCTTAACAGTTTAAAATTTTTACATTTGTTTAGGTGCCAGTGGTCAAAAAGTGACTGCAAAAATTTGCACCGCTGTGACAGAAGCTGAACAAAGAAACACACAGTTTCCTTCTTTTAAATCACTTCTAATTTTGTCAACAATATTTAAGAATTGCGGAGAATCTTTGGAGGTCTCAGCTGCTCTTACAGAAGTGGTAAACTTAATATCTGAAAATAAGAAGTCTTTGGTTAATAGTAGCTGATCTCACACTTCAAATCTTTTTGTTTTTGACTTGCAGGGAGAAAAAATATTAACCTCAGCTTCTTCAAGGACAAGAACTCAATTTCTGCACCTTAAACTACTTCTGAACCACTGAACTTGTAACTCTGATCAAGAAGACTTCTTCTCGGGTTCAGGTGGATTTTTTGCGCAGCATGCAGGTGAAAATGGAAACCCACGGGAACATATCTGGATTCAACAATTCGGCCGACCTCACCGAAAACCTCCGAGCAAGCCTGAAGACTTTTGTGCAGCTCTATGACCAACGCAAAGATGATCTTAAGCAAGCTTCAAAGCGTTTTGCACGGGCAGCTGCTCAAACTGAGGTTTTTGAGGACTGGTTGTCCAAAGCTCTGTTCACTATGTTTGGAGGAGCTCTTGGTACAGTTGTTGGGGGTGTTACTGGTGGGATATGGGGCTCTTTGGGAGCAGTTGGTACAGCAACTTATGCCAGGTTTTGTGGAAACATTAATGCAGCTGGTGCAGTTGTGGGCATTGCGGGCAGTATGCTGGGGGGTGTAGTGGGAGGAGCATTTTCTGGGCTTATTGGTGGGTCAGTTGAGGTTGCAGTTCTAACAACAGGTAGGGAAATTTATGGTGTGGTGAGTGATGTGTTATGGTTCACCGTTGGCTTTGCAACTGGTAGTGCAATTGGTAGCACATTTGGAGGGCCAGTTGGTGCAGCAGGTGGTGCTGTGGGTGGTGGTTTTGGGGCCTGGCATGCTACAAGGGCCACACTTTATCTAGTTGGAAAAGTCACTGATTTGCCAAAGAAACATCTGAAAGGAAGCCAAAAGCAGAAGGAAAAAATTGACATGGTGCAGAAAACTGGAGCAGATTTCAGTGAAAGTATCAAACCGCTGGTGGACGAGCTGAAAAGGGTCCAAAAGATTTGTGACAAAATGGCCTCCAATGAGACTGTGAAAGGCGTCGCTGATCAGACTGTAAAGACTCTGACTGCTGTGACTGAGATGGAGAAGAGTGTGAGCAACAGTCAGAGGGAGGCAGGCTGGTCAGAGTTCCTCTCCTGTGTTGAAGAAGCATCGAGCCAGTGCAAGAAAGTCCGGGAGGAGCTGCAGAGGATGAGAGAGGAGGTGAAGAAACTTCTGGGTTCACTGTAGAAACGCTGCTGAAGAAACAGCAGCTCAGAACTGCTCCATATTTTTCAGGCTTTAACAGCTTAGCATCATCTGTTTAACCAGCTGTTTATGTTTTATTTTTGTTATTAACTATTATTATTTTGCAGTTCTTATATTCCCGTCATACACAGTCAGCTGTGTTAAATTGTGTTGCTCATCTCATCTTTGCACAAAATACTATTATACTTGTTCTGAGGAGATGTGAAGATTTCCTTTGATTCAGGCTAAATGTTGGGAAAATCCCATGTCATAGCAGCCAAAGTACCAAACTCAACCTCTAACAAAAAAGCTTAAATAAAGTAGCTTAATAAAATGAAAACAAAGAGACCAAATTAAATCGTTAGATAAGGTGAACAGTACTCTGAAGAAGGAAAATGGATCTAGATATCTATAGGTATCTATATATCTAAATGCATATATTTATAGATAGATAGATCTTCATACCTGTGGATTCAAACTAGAGACAGACAAACTTCATTCAAGCTGCTTTATTTTCTTTCTGCTTCCACCATTCAGAAATATCTGCTGGCTACAGCTGTCTAGTTTTCATACATATCAGGATGTGTTAAGTTTTGTTTAAGTGTGTTAAGTTGTGTTTCACTATGATTAAAAATGTGCCACCTCCCTCCAATTAAAAAAATATATACTCAGCTCTCTGTGCCGAGTCACTGAGGAGACACTGACGTGCTGGTGAAACAGAGATGGACAGGAACTTTTATGGTCACATTTACCCATTTTGAATAAACTTTAACCTGTTTAGAATCACAAGCTGGCTGAACGCTGGTGTTTGGAGAGTGCAAGGAAGCCAGAGCAAACTACAGAAAGTTACTCGCTCACCTTGAGATTCAAACCCACAACCTTTTGGTGGGTTTAAACCTTTGATCTGTCGCTGTGAGGTGACAGCTATTCAATTCAATACAATTCAACTACGGCACCATATGCCCTAACAAGTGGGGCCATTAAGATTTGGGAGCAGAACAAGCAAGGCAGAGTGATTAATAACCCCGTCTGTTTTGGGTTTTTTTAGATTTGTGGCTGTGTTGACAGATTTCACTCCCCATATGTCTACATTTTTATTTTAGTTTTGTAAGTGCACAGTATTGCCATAGTTTCAATCATCCTCTAAAGTCTGGAAACTATCATTATTGTTGGTTTGAACATTGTGAGCAAACGATAACAAATGTTTTCTTCATTTTTTTTAGCAGGTGACTTCTTCTCAGTAGATTTCTGGTATTTTTCCCTTGCCTCATCTGCATTTGCTAAACTGTATTTGATCAACTGGAACATTCCTCAGCAGTCGTGCTATGAATTAATGTTCTTCCCCAAATGTTAAAACAAGAACATCTGAAGCTGTCAGTGCTGAACAAATTCAGTTTTTTTTAAGTTCAGGTTGTGAAACTGGAGATGCTGCAAACTGTATAAAATCATAAAGAGCTTTGCATTCAATTTCTGTATAAATATGAATAATTGTGTATTAAATTTTTATCTACATGAACTTTAGGTGTGTGAACCCTCATTTACATGTCATTTTAGAGATGCTTGTCAAACAAATATCTTTATAAAGCAGACTGCTGTTTGTTTCTACAGCAAGTTGTAACATCTTTTCCAAAGTTGCACATAGATTAATGTGAAAAAACCAAAACAAACTAACTACACCCTGTGATTCAGCAGCTTGCAGAACCACCTTTTGGAGCAATAATCGTTTCCTTTATCACTCTATTTCATGTCATTGTGGAGGAGTTTCTTTGAGGTTTGGGAGCATTTGTTGTGTGCAGCTCTCTCCACAGCATTTCAGCTGGACTTTGACTGGGTCATTGCATTTATGATTGAATTCAGGCTGAGCTTTAGCTGTAGGCCACATGGCCTCCCATCTGACTCTGGAATACTCTGACATACACAAGAGTTCACAGTCGACTCTGTGAATGTGCCCAGGCCTGTAGACTCTGAGATGGAGCTCTTGGAGCTGCTGTGAAGGTTGTACTGTAGCATTGTGTTAACACACCTGAATGCTCCAGTCCAGTAAACTGACCAAACCTCTGCTGTTATAGAGGAGCTCACACTTGCTGATGGCCAATGAATCAAACATATTTGGTTAGCAGCACCTGGCTGCTACTCACCCTCTGAGTTCCTGTGGAAGCAGTCAGGGCACACTGAGTTCTTCACAGCGCTGCACAGACAAAACTTTGCTTTTTCAAATGTAAAGAACAAGTTTTATATTTAACATATGTGTGTATGTGTGTGTGTGTGTGGGGGGGTCTAGCATATGTTGATGGATCTGAAGAAATCTCGAGGTTGGTGAGACATGGTTTTAATCTCTGAACAGCTTCTGCAAATTCATCTCTGCTCACTCTGTTGTCTGTCTCACTTGTTTGAACCACTGACTGTTGTCCCCTCAGTGACGCCTTTGGTCTGATTTAGCAGAAACAGACAGGCGCTCAAACACAGAGATAAATGTCTGTGTCTCAGAATAGATTAGAAGAGGAGGCAGGAAGTAGAGGAGTGAGGGCAGGAGGGCAGAGCAGACAACGCTGTTTCAATTCAAGATCCCTTGAGAGGCACTTAGAATGAACACAGCAGACTGAAATATGTTAGACTAAGACCACTAAACAAATTTAATTATGATAGTGCAGTTTTGAAGCCTTTAAGGACTCCAAAGCCATAAAAAAGACTAAACTAAAATGCTACCTAACACATCAGTAATATATTAGTGACATACAGTAACACAGGTACATTTGACACTTTAAGTTCATGTTCCAGGTTATACTGTCATGTAATACTTGTTAATATGTTAGTATTTAGTATTCCTGCTTTTGCCTGTCGACTCCTCATGGCACAGATGCAACAACGTGCTGGAAACATTCCTGAGACATTTAAATGACGGCGTCACACAGCCGCTGGCTGCACATCTATCATGCCCATCTGCCCTTCGACTGAGATCTGATGATTGTGTTTGAGTGCAGTGAACTCACTGTCATGTTAAAGAAAGCAGTGTAAGATGATTTGAGCTTTGAGACTTGGTGTATCCTGCTGGAAGCAGCCATCAGTGTATGACAATTGTAAACAAATTTGTCTGATTTCAAAAGTTTCAAATGTGCGTTTTTTCTTATATATACACTGTTTATTAAATGTGTTACAGGAGTTTGTCATTTATAAAGTGCTCTTGAGCAATGGTTCTCCAGGTTTTCTGAAGGCTTTGCTGAGTTTGAGTACTCAACATAGAGTAGAACAGTGCTATATTGTATAAGAACCAGTTAATTACGTTTCCTTCTTTTAAGTCTAAGGTGGAGTTGCTTGGCTGCCTCTTTTCTCCTGCTCCACACCTGGGCGGAGTTTCTCCATTTGAGCACTCCTTCCCACATATATGAAGGTGCAGGCTCTGCCGGCTTGTTGCTGGTATGGTGAACATTAGGCCCTTCCTGTTGCCGCTTCTAATCCGGTCTGCTCTCGCTTCTTCTAGCTACCAGTCCTGAACCTCCTCAGAAGCCTTGATTATCTGGAAACCTGTTCACCTGTTGCCTGTAGAAACCTCCCAGTGTGACAGCTCTCTTTAATCTGTCAAAGGGAGAACTTACCTGCTCACTTCCACCAACTCTCTAACATTCACCACCTGCCTCCACACCCCCTCCAAGGCTCTGCTCACTCCCAATGCAAATAAGTTCGTTACCCTCCCTCTGGCTCACTCTTATGATCATCATCATTCTCTGGATTACCTGTGTCCTCTCTAACAGAGCTCCTGTGTACCCGTCCATAGTGCTGCGGAACTGCATTCTAACCATTAACAAATCTTCTTTTCACCCCCTGCCTGCTGGTGGTCCACCATAATAAGCAAACACACAAAAGCCAGAAGAGTATAAAATGATTTATTTGTTTAAATGCAGAAGCCAAGTAGAAGTTTGTTGTTCTTACACATCAGTATTAAAAATAATTTAAATATATTACATCTTTCCCATCATTTCTTAGACCTACTACAGACACAGAGAGAGATGCTGTGATTAAAATTCATCTAAATTAAAACCTATTTAAAAAAAAAATCATGTCTCAAGCCTTTAAAAGAAAATATCAAAATGATTTATGATTTTCTGTCTGCTTCTTTAACGCCTTTGAGGATGAATTTTTAGGCGAGGCTGTAGTGTCTTCACGGCAGTAATGAAGCACTCGCGCTACCCCTCAGCTGAATGGCTCATTCTTCCATGTAATTGTCTTGATTACCTTGTATGACATCCACTGTCATTAGCGCTGAGCACACTAATAATTCGTCCTCTTTAACATTTAATTACTCAAATCACAGTCAGTGTGAAGTTTATTGTGAGAGGCCCAGCCTAATGCAGCAGAAATGTGTGTGAGATTCACTTTAGCTTATATGTTGTTGCCTCTTTGGGGATCTCACCGCATGCACGTCCACCTCTGCATTCGTCCACATGCTTGAGAGCGGTCTGACCGTCACCATAGCGAGTCAAACATGTTGTGCTTGTAAAGCTGCAATGATCAGTCTGTACTGATGTTTTTCAGAGGGAGATGTCTGAGGATACCTGCAGCTGTTGTCCTGGTTTCCACCTGGCGCTGCGTCGGCTGCCGTCCGCCCGTCTGTACGGCTGATTCCTTAAATCTGAGGAGGAGGACGGAGAGCAAACATAAATAATCCATGTGAGACAGGAAGCTTGAGAACGGCTCACTGAAAGATGTCAAAGGCACTTTGTCACAGAACTACACAGGCCTGTGGGGTTTCATTTAGTGAGGCATAAAATACCTTTTTGCTCATCAGAAAGCTCAAAAATTATAGGAAAATGTGCAGACATCTATAAGTAAGGTAACAAAGAGTCACTGCCAACCCATCCTGGCTCTATATATAGCTGATTTCCAACCCCACAGCTTTCCTCTTGGACTGTACTAGCAGTATTAACAGTTCAGAATAATAATTTTACAGAATTTTGTGGCTATATTATTGTAGTTGTGGTCATTTTCTTGTATTTCGTGTCTTTTTAAGGTTTATTTTTTACGTGCACTTCCATCTTCCTATTCCCACAGATTTCATGTGTCATAAATGAATTTTAAAGATGACCTATTCTGTTCATTTCCAGCTCCATATTTTTATTTATCTGGACCAATCATCTGAAAACTGATTCAGGATCACTGACATGGCTGATGGATTCCACACTTGATTAAACAGAAGTCAATGTGAGGCCTGTAGTGTAACTGAACATTTATGATAGGACATAAGAGAAAGCATTTACAGATCCCCTTTAATCATATTGGTGGAACACCAGTAAATGTTTGGGTTGTTGTGCAAAGCCAAGAGAAGCTCCCTGCAATATGTTCTTTTATTTTAGTTTGAGCTCCTCTCCTTCTCTTTGAAAGCCATTTCAAGTGTGCCAGAAAATCTCTGCCAGTAAATCCAGTAAACAGCACCCAAAAGCTTCAAGGGCAGACTGTCTGGGACACAGAGAAGGCAAAACAGACCATTTCTGTGCAGTTTCAGTTAAATATAATGTATGTTCATCATTCTTGTAGTTACTGTTATTGTCTGACGTAATCTGAAAGGTGAGATTGACTGGAGTAGATAGTTCTGGGCTCAGCGATTAGAAGTGACCTCTACACTCTGTGTGTCCACCGTCAATTCCTGGCTATAAATACAATGACAGAGTCAAGATCAGCAGGGGTCAGATTTTAAGACATCACCTCTTCACTGAAGACGGAGTCGCAGAAGAGACGAGAGGAGCGTTTGGCGGAGCGAGCCGTGAAGGGCACGGATTTAAGAGCTGAAGACAGGAAGAGAGGAGGGACAAACAAGGACACAGAGAAGGGACATAAGCCTTAGAAGAAGAAACTAGAGAAAGTTTGCTGAACTGAGCAGATTAAAGAAAGAGCAGTCCAGAAGAAGAAATAGGAGAAAATGTTAATAAGTGAAGACATGAGATTAACAGCAGCTTAAATGAGAAAATGAAAACACTGAGGCACATTAGTGTGACAACGTGAAGTCAGGAGGTAGTCAACTTAGCATAGCATAAAGACTGGAATCAAAGGGAAACAGCTAGCATGCTGTGAAACACAACACCTCCCATCACTTCTAAAGCAGTTATCATGTTGTATCGTTTATTTATGGCCTCAGTCACATGGGCCACGTAGAGACTGGTAGGTTGCTGGTTGCTCAGAAAAAAATCTGGATTCCCCAACCGATTGGCAACTGGTTGCTGCTGTTTTATCTACCGGCTGGTGGTGGCCAAATCCCAACTCTCGTCTCTTTAAAGAGACACATTCTCAAAAACATATAATTGAACTGATGATTGTTTCAGTTCACAACACATACAATATGAAAGCCAGGTTGTTGTGTACCTGTGATGATGTCCTCGATGGCTCCATCTTTCCCCTCCCTCACCAGAGGAGTCATCTGCCTCTTCTTCAGCTCTGCTATCAGGTCCATCTGGGGCAATTTGGGCATCATGGGACCCTGAAACTGCAAACATATCTGAATCCAAATGTCTCCTTCTTTTAGGGGATAATTCAGCTTTTTTACAACATGGTCTGAATTTATAACTTTGTGACTACAAATATATTATAAGTGATAGAAATTCCAGACAAAACTACCAGAACAATTGTCCTTAATGTACACTGATCACCTACAAACTGCTTAATATGCCATCTAAATAGATCTGCTCTGCTTTACCGAAGCCTGAACTCTCCAATACCACCTTTTTAATATTTGACAATAAAAAGTTGTTGCAAATCCTTCAAGTCCTGTAAGTTGAAAGCTGATGTAGCTCCCAAACAAGACTTGTTCCAGATCCAATACTGTGTACACTTTATTGTAGTTTATGCCTCTTTGAACAAGTTGTGGATGCTTGAGATGACTGACTGGGAGCCCCACACACGGTTTTGTTGATATTCACCCTTTGGTTGCTTGGGTCTTTCTACCTACCCGTTTCCCCTGGACTGAGAACCTTAATATCCTCTACCCATGTTTTCACCAGAACAGGGAAACAGGCCTTTTTCTCCTTCTTTCACTGAGGAGAATCACTTTTTAAAGGTTCAAAAACCTGTTAGAGCTTGTTTTAGTACTTGTCTCACCTTGTTCCCCATGAGTTCAGGTTTAGTGGGAGTCAAAGGAGCCTCGTGCTGTTTGTTCCTCTGCTCATTGTCCAGCTCTGCTTGCTGTCAAATGCAATAATAATGTTTTTAAGGTCAAACAATAAGCAATCCCTGATAGCTGCAGGTATGATGTAAACGCTGTTTATTCATATCAGTGAAGCAGCCGTCTGCACTGTCTGACCTTGTACGCTTTGATGAACCTGACAAAAACAGGGAAGAACATGGAGGGCGGAGTGGACTTGGGGTTCTCTCCAAAGTACTCCACAGCTGAGTCATACATATCCTGCAAGAGAGATAAAAGATTCAGTCCATGACTGTGATTGGCCATGAGCTGACAGGTACTTTCTGTTTCTAATATTGACACAGATGAATCTGAGACCTGTGCAGTCTTTCCATCAGCTATGAGACAACTGAGCAGCTCAGTGTTGCTGCTGAGAAAACTCTGTAGCACAAGGTTGTCTTTTTCTATGGAGAACTCCCTCTTTGTCCCCTCCATGCCTCTCTCCAGAGCCTGCAGGTCCTGTAGAATACTGTCCACGGAAACTAAAAGACACAAAGGATTCAGTGTCCTTTAAAGGTGAGGCTGGAGCTTCAAATGCTCATCACTGCTGATAAAACAGTTATCAGATTTTGAGGTATTTAAGCTGATTTAAGGGTCACGAAAGGGGAAAGAAAAGATAACCATCATGGATAAAGTGAAAGTAAAGCTAGGTTCTCACTCACACAGGCACACACACACACACACACACACACACATCCTTGTAAACTGTGATCAGGAGTTCAGCCATCATTATGGTTATTAATTACACCTGTGAGGATGTGTTTACCAAGTGCGGCCTTATCCAGGAAGTGCAGCTCTGTGTAGAAGGACTGCAGTTCCGGGTAATTCTCCTGGATGATGCTGACGATGAAATGCAGCAGCGTCTGTTTGCGGTCCGTAGATTTGGTGTCCAACAGCTTGGAGGAGCCAGCAAAGAGCGGAAATCAGTCTGACGTTAGATTGAAGGTTGCACTAAATATTCTTGGATTGTGTACAGCAACAGAAACTGAAGCAAAAAGCCATCTGTAGCTGCAGACAAAACAAAACAAAATTCCTTTTTCTCACCAAGTCTAAACTTTGCAGACGGAAGCCGTATGCTGCTCCTCGCTTGCTGCTGTTCATGTAGTTTCCAAACGCCAGGATGATCTTTGCATCAGAAGCAGAGTCAGAAAATTATGTTGTCACATGTGGCACAGAGTGACAACATGTGTGATAAAAAGCCCACACTGACTTAAAAATACACCTGCAGTGACAAAGCATCTGTCACAGAACAGCAACTTTTATTTTGTAAAACTTTAAACCTGACAGAGGAGTGAAAAACTCTCCCTTTGCAGAAACAACTCTGTGGGTTTTTAAATGTCACCTGGAATGAAATTTGGGACTAACTTAACAACTGATGGTGAAGAAGAAACCACATAAATTCCTCAGGGTTAGAGATGCAGGTTGTTTGGTCTCACATTAAAGCAAATGTGTCCTTGTTAGTGTCTGCAACAAGCTAAGCTTTCTAGGGCACTTTCTCAGAACTGTTTAACTGAAGCTGAATTTCTACAGCATGACGTTCTGCACAAAATACTTCAAATATACAACAATTAGCAACTTGTGGGGCTAAATAAATTAAGCCATCATGGAAGCTCCTCTTATAGCCACTGAGGCTGCCTTTTAAAATGCAGTCAATCCCCATACATGTTAAAATATAGTTTTTCCTCCATAGCAACTGTACACTGGGTGAACATCCTATTAGAGTTAGCGCCTTTTTGAGACAGGGAATCAGAAGTGTGGCAGTTCTAACTGACAAACATTATTACTCAGTCCCAACCTGCAGCTCTCAACACTTAAAATAAAACTGATCATCACCTCGAGGATTTTCTTCAGCTTAGTGGAAGATCTGATCGACATCGATGCTGCGATGATGGCATTCAGTTGCTGTAAGAAATGATGTAAAGATCAGTATTTGTCACGTCCACTTTATTGTACACTGTTTTAAATGACCACTTCTACATTTTGGAAGTGTGTGTATTTAACTTTCCTGCACAGAGTCACATGACTGCACAGTAAATATGAAGCTATATTGCTGATAAGCAGCACTCTCCCCCCGGGTGCTGGTCTTTATGCTAAGCTAAGACTCTGAATAAATGTTTTTTATTTTGGCTTTGCTTTTACTCGGGTCATCCAACCAACTGCCTTTAACTCCTGTGAAATCCCTGCTGTAAATTTTGCTTCACTCTTTTCTCAAACACAGTTCAATTCAAGTATTCCCCTTTGGACCCCGCCGGCAGACTCACAGGCTGTATAAGCTGGACGCTGATGGGGAAATTGCCCATGAAGGTGAGAGTGCTGATGCGCTGGGAAAGCCGTGGGATCTTGCTGAAGCGCACCATGAAGCGGTCCTCCTCGCTGAGCTCGTCCAGGGGCCTGCCCTCACACTCGTAGTTGTGGATGAGCTTCATTTCATACTCCGTGGGGATGAAACGCTCCAGCAGCTCAAGGAAGTCCAGACTCAGAGCTCTCTGGTTATACCTGCGGGGATGGCACTGATTTGAATATAAAGGCTCTTCACTATATATTCAGATTATTTTTATGGTCACATTACTCAGCTGATGCACAAACAGGGTTTAGCACGTACGTCTCAATGGCACAGCAGATATCAGAGGCAGCCATTCCTTCCTTACGCAGGGTGATGGCCAGGTTTTTGGCCCTGTTGGGCTCCATTAGAGACACTCTACTGGGACTCTTGTGGGCCATTTTCATCTTTATGGTGCCCAGCTCTACTGGGGTGGACTGGGCTTTGGTCTTAAACTGTTCCTCAAAGGCAATCATGTTTAGCTCCTAATAACAGTTTAAATACAGAAAAAGAAGGAAATACTCAGACATAAGGAGGAGAAATACACTCAAAAAGGCTTCCAAATGTAGAAAATTTTCAAACGTTAATAACTTTGTTAAAGGCCAGACTGAAAGGTTATTCATGGAGATAATTCCTGAGTTAAAAAGATGTGGAACACATGCAAATTCTTATGTAGCCATTTCTTTTGTCTTATGATGATAGAACAAAAAAAAAGAAACATACAAACACATATAAAGTATGACTTCAATATGAAAAACAGAATGGAGATCCATGTGGTTAGTTTGTGGCTTTAGAGCGCAGGAAACTTAAGCAAAGAGAAGACATTTATTTTAGGGTTTTTCTGCTTTGCAAAAAGATGAATTTATCAAATATTTCTCTAGAAGTGAAACCTTTGGTGCACATTTATAATTTGTCTACAACATCAAAACAATTCCTTGAATGAAAATGACAAAAAACACGAGTTATAACTTCTGCCTTAGTTTCATGGTCTTGACTGGAGTATGAGCACCACCTGCTGTTTATTTTGACTAACCAATTCTTAGTCATTACATATTACTTTAGTAGGAAGAAGCTGACATTCATTTGCATTTTGTTTAGCAGATTTTTTCTGCACCACTTCTGGATTAAAACCCAAGCTGCAACCTCCAGGGCTGAAAATAAAGCCAATGGAAAGTACCAAAAAAATTCAGTTCTATTAATGGCCACTTGGGACTTTGCTCCAAACCTGAGTTAATCCCCACAGACTCCCATGTTAAAATGTCCAACTTTACAGCATTACCTCCATCAATCCTTCCATCCATCCATTCTCTTCCGCTTATCCTGTTCAGGATCTTGAGGGGGCTGGAGCCTATCTCAGCTGACATAGTGCGAGAGGCAGGGTACACCCTGTACAGGTTGCCAGCCTGTCACAGGGCCAACACAAAGCTCACAAAAAAGGGTATCTAAGGGTAGTTTCCTCCATATGTTCAGGGGCTGAGTTTTTTTTTTTAACTCCTCCAACTGGATACTGGGAAGCCTTAAAGTTTGGGGTGCTTTAACTGATGAAGATGAAGCTATAGCCAGTCTGCTAGTCTTTACCTTAACTTATTCAAGTTACTGAACTGGACGTCTCCTTAGTGTTTGAGGTGCTGATGCCTTTTGGATCATTTAAAATTAATTAATACAATTATCTGACGAAATGACCAAAGAAATGTGTATTCCAGTTTTGATCATTTAAATTCTAATACTTTTTTGTATATTTAGTCTGTCACTTAGAGCTAATTAGCAGGTCAGCTTGCTCAGAGGTCCCCAATGCCCAGGCCGTGGACCGGTAGTGGGTCATTTGGTACCAGGTAGCACTGACAGAATAAATAACTTACATTTTTTCCATTTTATTTATTATCTGAGCCGAACAATGTTTTATTTTGAAAAATGGGTGGATTCTCTCCATTAAATCCGATTATGACTCACTCTTGATGCGTGGCAAGACGCTTGTCTCAGTTATGATACATTACAGCTAAAATTACACCCACAAGCTTCACTGGTTCCCTTGCCTGTCTAACAAACTAGGTTAGTTGACCTAAATAATACTCATATAAAGCGCTTTGAGCGCTCAACTAGAGTATCCATCCATCCATCCATCCATTCATTTTCTTCCGTGCTGTGGGGGCAGCAGCCTAAGCAGAGAAACCCAGACCTCCCTCTCCCCCAGCTCATCCACAAGGACCCCAAGGTGTTCCCAGGCCAACTGAGAGATATAATCTCTCCAGAGTGTCCTGGGTCTGCCCTGGGGCCTCCTCCTGGTAGGACATGCCCGGAACACCTCACCCAAGAGGTGCCCAGGATGCATCCTAGTCAGATGCCCGAACCACCTCAACTGGCTCCTTTCGATGTGGAAGAGCAGTGGCTCTACTCTTGTTCCCCTCCCAATTGCTGCACTTCTCACCCTATCTCTAAGGGAGAGGCCAGCAACCCCTGGGAGGAAGCTCATTTATGTTGCTTGTATTCGTGATTTTATTCTTACAGTCACTCAACTAGAGTAGAAAAGTGCTATATAAGAACTAGTCCATTTACCATTTATATTTAGCAACACCGGAGACAGCAGTGAGGCAGACCCAGCCAACCCACAAGCTAGCAAAAAAATGAGTTGAAGAGGAAACAAGCTCAGGGCTCACACTGATTTAGTTATGGCGAGTTGCATTGTTCATGCACTTGTTTTTTCAGTGTATCTTATTTTGAAGACGTGTTTAGACATTACCATGGCCGGTCCGTGAAAATATTGTCTGACATTAAACCGGTCCGTGGCCCAAAAAAGGTTGGGGACCACTGAGATTGCTAACCAAGCAAAAGACTTGGCTGATAACTGAGCACAGCACCAAAATGAGGCTCCAAACCGTAGTGACTAAAACCAGCGGATGCCATCATGGTGTCCATCTCTTAAATACAGTCTATGAAGAAACCCCGGCCCAGACGTTTAGATAACAAACCTCTAAGATGTGCTCATCATCCAGATCGTTGAAGATTGTTCCTGCCACCTGGGTGGATTTGAGGGCCTGCCAGTTGAACAGTGGCATGCGGTATTTGGTTTGAATGGGCTTCTTATTTTTACTGTCTGTAAGAGAAATGTTCACGTTGTGACATGATATCTTCTTAAATATTGCTAGTTTCACAGGAAAAGACACTGAAATCTTAATAAGCAAGTCCCAAAGTACATTTAAAACATGATTACCAAGGCAGGATTTAGAAAAAAATGTAACTCCTTCCACATTTCTCCACTCTCTGTGATAAATCTTGATTTTCTGTAAAGTTTTCAGGTCTCTACAAGCAGTTTGATATAAAAAAACTGGAAAACTTCAAGAAACCTCCAGCAGGTTTTCTCTTGCTGTAATCATTTTCAAATTTACTGTAAAGCAACAGTCTCTTCTTTGAGATTTATAATACAAGAAAATATTAATCAAATTTGCTTAACAAGTTTTTTTTAAAAGACTTACTCAGACCATAATTTTACACTGATTGTGGACTCACTTGAGCTCCCTCCGGTCACGTTTGCTGACGGCTGCGTCGTACCACCTCCGGGAGGCAGGGGAGCTGCTGGCGGTGGTGGAGGAGGAGGAGATGGAGCTGCCGTTGAGGATGGAGGTGGAAGTGGAGGAGGAGGAGGAGGAGGAGGAGGAGGAGCTTGTACCGCCTCTGCCTGTGGAGAAGCTTCTGCTGTGGACTCTGACGAGGTGGGAATGGCCTGACGGTTGTTCCCTGTCCTGACTTCATCTTCAGCTGTCAGAGAAACGAACAGCACTCTCATTTTCTCCCATTTTTAAATTCTTGTCTCAGTATATTTAGTTAGCAGAATCAGCAAAACTGTGACTTTGTCCTACTTCACCCTACATCACTAAAATTAAAATGATCTGGCGGTATAATTCTCAATCTGAATTAATGCAAAGACTCAAAAATATTATTTTCAAAGATAAAAACACAAAGACTTTAGACCTTCCTGCTATCCGTATACCAAGGTCTGAGGATCATCCAGGAACAGTGCTGTCTTCAAGAGAACTGATTGGGAATTTGATGGTAATGTCATATCTGTTGATCACTTATCTTGAATGCAAACGTAGGCTGAGTCTAAGTGCAGGATATGTCTGAATACTGAAAACTCAGAGTTATCCCTGAAGGTACCTGGAGGAGCCCAAGTCTTGTATGTAGTACAGGCCTCTGATCAATAAAAAAGGGATATTCTGAATCCAGCTCATAAAACTTGAATTGCTCATACACAAAATGTAAAGAGAAAATATTCGGACAAATCCTCAGCTTTTTGGATATCATAATTAACTTTATTGCAAAGGATGCAAAAATAGAGCTTTAAACTGGTGTTTTGTGTCACATTTAATGTATAACTTGGAGGATGGACAGTTGAAAAACTCTTAAGCACTAATGTAAGGGTATGTATATGTGTGGAGCTTTATTTTAGTCTGGAGGTGTGATAAAAACAGTGCTGACCTTTTTGCTTCACGTTCTGCTGGACCACCTGAACGTCTAGGCGTCCAGAGGAGGAGCGCTCCATTTGGACTAGACCCTGCTCCACCAGAGCCTGAACTTTGGCCTCGAGCTCCCTCAGGGCCCGAGCGTCTTCTTCTCTCTCTCGATCTCTCTTGCACTCGAGCTCTCTCTCTTGTTCTCTCTGCTCCAGCAGAGTCACCTGGGAGCGAGACTCCCGCAGACTCTCCTGTGTAACAAGATGATTCGCACACAGAACAAGTTGGAGTAAGTTTTTTTTTTTTAAACATAAAAAAATAAGAAAAGATAAATGGCAAAACAACATGTATGCTCACAGCACTTTGCCTCATTAATATGCAAATGTTTGCAGGCTGCAACACCAAAATCTAATCAGATCATCTGCACCCGATGGAGTACCTGCTGTGTGAGTGCTGCTATGTGGTTTTTCTTGACTTAGTCTCTCCCTAATTTAAGCCAATTAGTTCCTCCATTTTCAAAGAGGCCAACACATTTGTCTCTGCATGTCTGCTATTAATCTGAACTCATCAGCCTGAAGTGAGAAAGAGAATTCAACATCTGAGGAAGCAGTTTCAACTTGTTAACATGCAAATTTATGCAGAAAGGTGCTTAAAAAATCAAATCACATCATTTCCTTCTTGTGGGGGACATGCGGCGTAGGTGTGAGTTTTCTGAATAGTTATCATGTTCATCAGAGTGGGTCACAGTGTTGGGATACAAAAACAGGGAAAAATTAATTGGACCTTGATGGAAAAGAACAAATGACTGCAGGTAACTAAGATACACGCAGGGCTGAGCGATTGATTTTTTTCCTGTCTACATAATCTCAAGTGAAAAGTTGTCTCACAGAACAAACAAAAAGAAAAGCACCACACGGAGAGCCTTTATCCTTCCACATGTTGGGAATACAAAGGAAAACACCAGGACTGGCCAAAAAATATTTCAGACTCTGTGGTTCACAGCCTAAAAAGTTCATCTTTCCCACCTGATAACAAATACCAACAATTCTATAAAACAGAGTCGACTGCTGCTTACAGAATGCTGAGCAGAGGCTAAACTCTGAGTTATTAGTTCCAGGAAAGCCAATCACAGTTATTTCAATCACCTATTATTATATAACAATTTAAAGCTCAACATTCACAAGCATGAAGGTATTACGGCCACATTAATACAAAAAGAGGAGAATATATATATATATATATATATATATATATATATATATATATATATATATATATATATATATATATATATATATATATATATATATATATATATATATATATATATATATATATATACATATATATGAAGTGATGACTCTTCTCACTGCTGTTGTTGGAGAGAAGGCAAAAATCTGGGTCCAAAGTAAAAGCATAGAAACATTAACTGGAGTTGTATTTATGCATATAATGCTTTTACACAACAGGCTACATTTAGCCCTTCACCTTGTTTCAGGCACTTTTTCCATCATACAGTGACGGATGCGTCAGGGTCAAGTTGGCTGCTCTGTTTAGTGACTGGACAGACTAAACTTCTTTTATGTTGGACTTGATGTTTTTACTATGATCTGACTGCTGGCCTCTTTATGTTCTTGCAGAAAAAAACATGTAAGCCTGAAATTGCTGTTCTCTACCTTCAGGAGCTCCACTTCCTTCGTGGTCTGAATGAGCCGCTTCTCGAGCTCAGACGCTTTCTCCATCGCCTCCCTCTCGGTTTCCTGAAGCCTGCTGCTCAGCTGTGGCACCAGAGCAAAGTGATAATGGGCAAAATATATTTACACAGAAAAAAAAATTATGTTAAACTGTGTTACATAATACTGTTTCTGCCACAATGGTAGCAGTTTATTAATATTGAACACACAAGCCAAATGTGACTACATAATCTCTCCCATATGTAGCACAACACAAAGGGGACCTGTTTATGCTTTTCTTTATTTTCAGTCATGCTGTTCCTCTGATGGATGTTCATATGAAACATGGCCAAAGGTTCAAATAATGAGATCAATGTATGTACAGGCACATCCCTGAGTGCCAGAAGCTCGGCTTGCAGATGTCTTTTTCTGCTGTAGCATCTGATGGTCACCTGATGCACAGAAACCCCACCCACCTGCTCTTCTAACCTTCTGTGTGTAAGGGGCAGCCAATCAGGGAAAAGGCTGACTTAAAGAGAAACATACTATGAACTGAAAGGCTGTGTTTCCTGTTAAAGTGTCTTTTAGGAGGTAAACATAAATATCAGCTATTTTTCTAACTGCATGTAATAGCTCCATGTGACCTCAACGCCCTGAATGTCCACAATCAGCTTTATTAAAGATCCATCCTGGCCAAATTAATGGAAAATACTGTATACTGAAAATCAACAGAAACAGTCCTTTGGCTCAGTTTGTCGTTTGAACATCCACACCTGTGTGTTGTGTTCCTGCAGTTCCTCCATGTGTTCCAGCAGGGCATTCTTGGTCTCTGCATCCTCCAGCAAAGCTCCCACATCAAACACGTTGTCCAGGTACGCCTGGATCTGCACCAGCAGTCTGTCGCTCTCTGTGAACTTCAGCTTCTACAGGGAGAAAAGACAGGATTCAAGCACAGAGTGGTTTGAACATTTTTACCCAACTGTGAATCCATCTGAGTCTCAACTAAATTTAAAGGTGTTAATTTAACACACTGCAAGGTCAAAGGTTACACTTGCCTCCAGGTAGTCATCCAGGCCGTGCTGAGTGAACTCGTACTGGAGGTGGACTCTGAAGTTCATGTTTTCCACTGAGTGGACCACGATGTTGATGAACTGCATACAGGCCACCTGGTGAGCAAAAGAAATGCATTTATGTGACAGACAGCATCCTCGTATACACATTATTATGAGTAGTAATTATTAACCTCTCAACATCCACCAGGTCAGGTAAAATACTTATTTTGAGCTTGTTTTTTTCTTGCCAAATCACAGATTTAGCATTTTTGCTAACCAAGATAGCTGATAAGTCACCTGGTCTACTCATCTAAATATGGTCACATTGGCAGGGACCAAAATGTCATACTCAAGGCTTCAAAAAATATCATCACAAACTGCTGGGTGACATCACAGTGGCTGCATTGAAATTTTCTATACAGTCTTTATTCATAGGCTGACTGAAAGAAAGTCTCCTGGATGCCAGAACATTAAGACTTCCAGCATCAGGAGAGCTAATGAGACTGAGGAGGCCAAACTGCTGATACTAGCAGCTGCATATTTGACATACATTCGGTCAGAGCATTTCACCATACCTGTACAAGCACACCTGACATTAAAAGCCTCACATTTACTAACAACCTCAGCGACGTTCCCTTTGGTGGAAGCCGTACTTCGTGACCTCAGGCCAGCTGCTCCTCAGTGAAGCTGGTGATTGTCAAGAGCTTGTTTGAGTTCCAACTTTAGGAGCTGATGTTTTTAAGTTTAAAGAGGCCAATTAAAAGTTCTGCAAAAAAAGTTCAACCTGACACAGCTGGCAGCCATTTCTGCTGCTGACTGAGGAAAGCAAAACTGGGTTCTCTAATTGTTCTTTTTTTTCTCCAGCAAAGAACTGCGGCCATAATCACATGTCCTTTTTGTTTATCAAGACAGAAATTAAATGCTGGTTTCAGCATCTCGGGGGTCATATTGTGTTGCTGTTCCTTTGATTACTGCACACTGATTCACTTATAAGATCTGCACCTTGGGCTTCAGGAAGCTGCACTTCACATTATTATTATTTCTTTTGCTGATCGATTCTCTGATTAGTTGAAGACCTTTTTCACCTGAAGTAGCCTTAAATAAACATTTTTCCTGCAGATTTCCAACACCATAAAATTGAGTCTGAATTCACAGCAAACTGTGGATGCTTCTAATCATCAGCAGCTGTTGTTCTGAAAGTAAAGCACAAACTTTTAGGAACACGCTGCCAAGGCTTATTCACAGCACTCTGCATATTATATATAATTGCACACAATCTGTCTAATTAAAAGAGAAGCTGTCATTTTATAAAAGGCTCAGCCTGAAAGCTTTCAATTATAAAAACTAATTACCCATATTCTTTCTTTAGCTTGTCTTGTAAATTCTCGCACAAAGAAGATTGGGTTTTTTCAGAGGAGCTTTTTTGTGTGCAAGACCAAATAAATCATAGATTTATTTAATTTTCTCTGGTGGTTACTAGTAAGACCACCAGTTAGATGAAGAATTGATTTTACACATTTATTAATCACTTTTGAAGCCTTAATGGTTTCACTCATACCTACATGACAGATTTACTGACACCTGTGTTCCTCAGGTCACATCATTACCTCATTACAAAAGGAAATCGTGGCTTTCCTGTCGGAGCCCTGCAGCATCTACTCTTAAATCACCTTCCACAATTCTTTATTTACCTATTAATTTCGTTTTATTGTATCTATTTATCTTAACTGTCATGCACACTGTTGTTTTTAATCTGCTGTTCTTATTTTAACTGCGCACTTCCCTTTTTGATTGTGATCTATTCTATACAAATAAAGTTGTGATTATGTTGTGTAGCTGAAAGTGTATGTGAACACACAGTCAGTGATTTACCATGAAGTCAATGTTGCTGTCTTCATTCTGGAAATACTCCATGAGCTTCTCGAATCGGCTTCTTTCTCCACAAACCTGAAAGAATAATAAAGATCAGATCAAACAGCTTTTGTTCTTTTTATTGTGCTTACTGTAGGTTTATTAAAGCCAGGTGAAGACCCTGGAGATTCGCTGTTTGTTGCCTTCACCGCGTGTGCACACATGGGGGCAGTGTGCTCACACAGAAACATTATTCCAGCTGGATCTGTCTACACTTTATGATGCAGTGGCTCTAATACGCGGGTCTCTGCAAACAGCGCAGTGTTGAGAGAGGACGATCATTTGGCTGGTGTTTGTGGAGAGTTTCAGTTCAGTTTAGGGTTGTAATAAAACCAGTGAAGCTCGCTCTTCAGGCACAAACAATCCTCACTGTTTGAGTGTCACATGATTGGCTGGGAGTGAGACTGAGAAAAAACAGTGTTTTCCTAACTGCTAGCATGTCAGCAGGTTCCCTGTGTTATCCATTGCTGTGTAGTAATCTACCTGCCCCATTTTTGCCCACTCATGTCCGCTGAATAATGCAGCAGGCCAACCCAACAGCCAGCACAACCCCAAACAAAGCCCACGTTCTGCTACTGAGGGACACATGAGCCAGCTCCTGGCCCCACGCCCGCCTGCCTCTATCACTCTCCCTATCTTCCTCCAGCTCTCGCCCACACATGCATGCTGACACTGCTGCAGAACCACAAACAAGCATCGCCCACGGCAACACTTGAGTCACAGCTCTGATAATTGATGCCGCACTAATCAAACAGGTGAGGGCTCGTGCTGCCAGAGGGTTTACAAATGGGCATGGGTTTAATTCATCCCTTCATCTGACCCTGATGAGAGAGTCCACAGACCAACCAACCAACAAACAATCACATTCCCATGAACACACACGGAGATGACAAAGATCAAACAGGACTATTATGTTTTTCCTCATTTACTGCCTTCTAAAAACTGTTCCAAAGGTGGCAGCTTATTAAACATGGCCAAGGTTTCAAATAATGAGGTCCATCTGAGGCAAACTCTCACTGCCCAGGAAAACTCATTTTCCTGTGTTCACTTTGAAACCTTCAAACATCTGGCAGAGTCATCTTCAGCGTATTTTCAAATTCAGTTTTTACTGGAGTAGGTTTGCATCATTTACAAAATAATTCTAAACACAAAAAAAAAAAGTTGAAAAGTAAAAGGACGTCTGTTCCTCCTCAACATCTCTCCAGACTCGTCAGATGAGCAGCAGATTTAGAACCTTTCTCACTGTGCGGTAGCAGAGCTAACCACTGCACACACACCATGCAGTAGCATTAGTTAATTTAAATGTTAAATCAAATGTTTTATTAAAAACAAAGGCACTCATTTGTTTGCATATTAAAACACGTGTGTTTTGGGGTCTACATGCCCACTAAGCGTTCCCTTTAGAACCAAATTTAACTTTTCACCCTTGACAGCCATGGACAGTTTGTTGTTTAATCAGCATATAATTGCTCATTCAATTTTCTTTTAGCCTAAAAAGATTCATTTTCAATGTTGGAGAGGTGCCAACCAAACAGCGTCCAAGGGTGTCTGTTGGTTGGTGGGTGAGGCTTCAGACTGCTGCAAAGACAGTGTTTTATTTTGGTCTGAAGAACATCCATCCATCCATCCACCCCCTGCCACTTATCCAGGGTTGAGGCAGCAGCAGCAGCCTAAGCACAGATCCACCCTTGAGTAGGTCCATTTCATCTCTTCAGCTGTGCCCAGCCGGGCCCCATGGGCTAAGTCGCAGCCACTAGGTGTTCTCCTTCAAGCTCCCCAGGCCTGGCTCCAGGATGGGGCCTTGGTGACTCTACCCTGGGCAGAGTAAACTGGTCCCTAGATTTTTGATTTTTCCACAAAGGTCATCTGAATCACACTTTGTCTGGCCCCTCACCCTGGATCAATTTGCCTTAGGAGACACTCCCAGCGGCAAAAAGCCCCCAACAATATAGCTCCTGGGATCACTGGGATATAGAAGCCTCTCCACCACAATTAGGAGATGATTTATGGAGGGGTGTCTGAAAAACAGGGAGCTGAAAGAGCCTGTTTTAGGCAACGACCAAACAATTTAATAAAAGAAGCCAATTAAGCAAAATTGATCTTTAGGCTATTTCAAAGGAAATCATTGTGCTGAATGGTGCCACTTGTCTCAAGGCAGCTTTCTAAACTCCTAGATGTTTTCTAATAATAAGTGCTCCAAGCTCAGGTTTATGCTTCTGTGTCACTGCAGCTTCAGGAAGCAACAGGTGCTGCTTTCTCAGGCAAAGACAAGAGAAGGCCAAGGAGAAGTTTCACATATTTACACCTCTTCAGTCCGTTTTTTATGGCGGAGGAACAGCTGGATGGAGCAGCTGAAAGTGAGCATTGCGACCTGGGGTCCCCCGTAACCTGCTGGTATATGGGTGTAGTGACATGGATCTATGTTAAGCTTCAGATCACTTAAAAAGATGTGTGAATGTGAGATGAGTCATCACTGGTGATCACAGAAAGAAGAAAGCACTGGCCAGCTTCGCCTGATCTCCCTGTTCCTGTGTGGGTACTCGAGTTTCCTCCCACAATCAGTCCAGTGACGTGCTTGTTAGGATAACTGGTCATTCTATTTTCACCATGGGTGTGTTAGCGCTCTGATGGACAAGGGACCTGTCCAAAGAGTAGCCCATCTCTTGCCCTATGACAGCTTGGATAGGCTCCAGGCCCCTGAATTGGGTAAGTGGTTATGAAAATGGAGAAAAGAAAAAACAAAAACAGAAGATTTCTGCAGCAAAAATAACACTAATCATTCACTGGATGAAGCTAAAAATTCAAACCTTTACTTTCAGCCAAATCTGATTGGAATAACTAGGATTACTATGCAGCTCTTATTCACTAGAAGACATTCAAAGACATTCAAAAAACCTGATGACAGTTTCTTCATGTTTGTTATACACTGCTAGCAAAGTGATTCTGTAGCTACCTGACTTTGAGTTTGCATGCGTTAGCGTCATCTGCTTCCGGGTAACAAGGAAATGATGTGCCTTCAAAGAGCTTCGTGATTTGCAGAGCTAACTCAAAATTTTATGAGTTGAAATTTAAAATACATTAGTAACATACATTAAAACATCTGTAATAAAGGTCTCAGAGCCTCTGTGATCACTGCAGGATCAGGGGTGCAGAAGGAGCACTGTTAGTAATGTTCCCTCGACTATAAATGTCTGGCTGAAATTGCACAGGAAATTACAGGGAAATCTGTTTCTTTTATGTATCTGAAAGAAAAAAATCTCATTGTTGATTTTAAAAATCATATATTGGTCAGGCTTAAATGAATATTAACCACACACAACAGGAAGCTCTTAATTGACTCAGCTACCAACCAAACCCTTCAGAATTAGATGGCTGTCATTGAAAAGGCTGTCACCGCAGCAACCCGTCTGACCTCTTTGAAGTTGTCGAAGGCAGCAAGGATGATATCGTGACCTCCTCTCACCAAACACACGGCTGCCAGCAGCTCCAGCACCAGAGCTTTGGTCCTGAGAAGGAGATTTACATTCATGTTAAAGGAGGAGTTTCTCTGGTACTTTCTTTACATTCACATTTGTACTTCAATTCTTCTACATATAGTTATTTCATAGGTTAAGTTACTTTACAAGTTCATATTTTTGCAAAAGAAAATTAATAGTCACCTATTTTGATTGTAAGTTTTTCCTTTTTTTCAACACCAAAGCAGTGATGAAATATCCAGCTACAACTTTAAAATCCCTCCAAACACTAACACCTTGCAGACAATCACATCAGTAAAACTACACCAAATGTTGTTATTTTCATAGCTGATGTAATTTTTCTACAATCTAGTTCAATATAACTGTGTTTTCAGGCCATGCATGGTGTTAACCTCGGGTTTCTGTCATTGAGGCTGAGTGTGATCTCGTTGACGCAGGAGGGATGCTTCATCACTTGGTTGAACCCCGACTAAGGAAGAAACACAAACGGAAAAGTGTGCCAGCCATTCATCTACTGTAATGAGATTTAAGAATTAAATGAAACACATGACTGGATCAAGTGCCTGTAATCACATTCAAGCATTCTTTTGTGCGCCAGAAAATAATATGAACTGTTCATATAAAGCACTACTTTAAAATTCAACTTATGACCTTCTTTGTGGCTTCTTCTCCAGTCATCACTGTTTGTCCTAATTATGACCTAATCTGAAACCTCCATTTGCAAAGCCGACTTTCACACGTTCCTCCCCAGCATGTAAGAAATATATGGAAGTTCAACTCCGCAGATAGATAATAATATTAAACTGTATGTAAGTGACTTGAAGTACCTGGTAGTTCATGATGGCACGTAGACACATGATGCAGAGATGAACATCATCTTTCTGGCTCGCAACACGCGAGTTCCTCAAGGCTTTCCTGTTTTAGAGAGGAAATCAGCCATGTGAGTCTCACCATAGTAATAGAAGTATATTATATGGATTTAATAATGTGTTAACCCCCCCCCCCTAAAAAAAACCAAGAGTTCAACAAGATGTAACCCAGTATTTCATGAGCTATCTTGGCTGATTTCCATTCCCTATGCTGACAGTGTGCTGTTTATACTGACTTTATGATGTAAGCTGTAACTCTGACCATGAACACCACAGCTGCTCTGCACCATCCAACACAGTTACTGTAAACTCACCACAGCAGGACAAGCTGACCTGTTTATCCTGCACTAAAGTGCAAAGCATTTGAATGACACACAGTAAACCTGAAAAACCCTTCACATATACATCAAATACAAAACCAACATCTGATTTAAAAAAGAGGATATTACATGTAAACTTTAAATTTCCAGTTTAATAAATATCCCTGACCAGTCCTTCCCTTTAAATCCAACCTTTCTGCTTCTCCTCCTGTCCATTTTCTTCCATCTTTCTCCATCACTGAGTGAATTTTCAGGACCTTCAGCTCGCAGACACAAAACTGCACACAAACAGTTTGTGTGTTTGCTGATAGAAATGATGCATCTGAAATGACCTGCCACTTTAAAAACATTTCTGCCTTTATGCCCGCTTCTCTTCTGCAGCACAAGATAGCTGAAGTACCAGGACCACAACTTACAGACATCTGCACTAAAAACGCCGTTCCAGATCATTCCGGCCCACTTTAACGACCTGAGTACAACGCTATAAATGATGCATGAATTATATTTTTATACATTTCATCTCTTTGCATGGATAAACCAACGGGATTGCCTTTTATGTGTTATTGTTCCTCCATTCAGGCTCAGATTGGTTTAATGTCTGAAGGCAGTGATGAGAAATAATAACTTCGCTCAGATGTAAAACCTAAAGTAACGAGTCAGTTTTGTGAGGAGTAGATAGTACAGGTATTTGTGTGAAAATGTGGGCAGCAAAAGTAAAAAGTAGTTAGAAAAAGAAATACTCAAGTAAAGTACAGATACCTGAAAATTCAATTTAAGTACAGTAATGAAGTATTTGTACTTTGTTACTTCTCACCTCTACATACAAGGTCTTGAATAATCAGGCCCCATCTTATCTTAAAGACCTCATAGTTCCATATCACCCCAATAGAGCACTTCGCTCTCAGACTGCTGCCTTACTTGTGGTTCCTGGGATACTTAAGAGTAGAATGGGAGGCTGAGCCTTCAGCTTTCAGGCCCCTCTTCCGTGGAACCAGCTCCCAGCTTTGATTTGGGAGACAGACACCCTCTCTATTTTTAAGATTAGGCTTAAAACGTTCCTTTTTGATCAAGCTTATAGTTAGGACTGGATCAGGTGACCCTGAACCACACCTTAGTTATGCTGCTATAGGCCTAGACTGCTGGCGGATTCCTATGATGTACTGAGTGTTTCTTTGTCATTCACCTCTTTTTACTCTGTTTATACCCCACTCTGCATTTAATCATTAGGTATTATTAATCTCTGGCTCTCTTCCACAGTGTGTCTTTTCTGCTGTCTCTCCCCTCAGCCCCAACCGGTCACAGGAGATGACTGGCCCTCCCTGAGCCTGGTTCTGCTGTAGGTTTCTTCCTGTTAAGAAGGAGGTTTTCCTTCCCACTGTTGCCAAGTGCTTGCTCATAGGGGGTCGTTTTGACTGTTGGGGTTTCTCTGTATTATTTTAGGGTCTTTACCTTATAATATAACGTGCCTTGAGGCGACTGTTTGCTGTGAATAATAAAATCTAATTGATCAGAATGATCTATAATACCACTGAATCCCTATTTTCAAACCAAATTCTTTAAACATGATGGAAATCAAGAAATGAAAATAAGGCCAATAATTATTACCCATTTCATCACATTTTTCAGTACTTATTTTCAGGAGAATATGGAAATCCTAATGATATCATGAATTAAGATCAAAATAATGGATTTATTTAAAGTCCATCCTTAGACACTGTGATCACCACAGATTCTATTTTAAGACGTGGTGTGGAAAAAAGTGGCACCTGCGGTATATGCTTTAAATAGTACTCATACCAAACATCATTCTGCAGATGACAGCAAAGCCACTGAGCGCCAGTAAAAAGAGTGCACACATACTCTGATAATAGTATTTAGCATCACGTTTAGCCTCAAGATGTCTCACATTCACACATAAACACAAACACAGCAACAAACAAAAGGCCACTAAATGCTTACGTATTGAAGCATCTTCACTATGAGAGGACTGCAGCTGCTTCCCATCAGAAAGATAAGAAAGATGCATCTACAGCTGTCGTGGGACGTCAACACACAGGCCAGCATGCCCACATGCCCCTTCTGTATTAGTAGCTACCCAAACCAACCTTAGATGACTGGACATTGATTTTTTTTGTCATATTATTATTATTATTATTAGATTTATTTGATTTAATATTAGTTTGGACCTTATTAAGATATCTGTTAAGATGCTGAACTTTTTATATGTGGCTGTGGCTCCTTTATTTACAAGTTAACATATGATTTTTATATTTAAGATGCTTTTTTCTGGGATAAACAAATGATCTTGTGTTTTAACTTTTTCAAACAACTTGGTGAAGGTCAGGAGAAGGTTCAAACAGACCTCTTAAGAATAGTAGCATTCCCAAATGGCCTGTTGGGAGTGACTAATAACTCCCACTTATGCATTAAGCCAGTGCATCACAGCACACATGCCAAAGGACATTGGCAAATTAGCCCCATTGGCAGCTTTGATGAAGTGGTACTAATTGGCACCCCGGGGATGAGAACAAGCTGCTATGATTAGATCAGCTTAATGGAAGCAGGTCCCTGCAGCTGTGTTTAAAAAATCCAAATAAATTTTGAGATGCGATACGGAGGATGGGGCTGCTGTCCACATACCTTTGGCTATTTTTGGTTGTTAAACATAGTTATTAATGAAAACTTGATGGTGATTAGAGTCAGTTCTACATTTTACTTTTCTCACTTTTGTTCTGCATAGCATTAACGTTAATAAATCATTATTAGATGATCACACCTACATTTTAATGTAATGCACAGACCTTCAGACAAGTGGAAGTCCCCTGTACATTTATCAACATCAATCATACCTGACTGTGAAGCCTTTGCTGCTCCTCAAAGCGCTGTGTGTTGGTGAGTTGCTGGCACTTCTTCTCAGATCTTCCACTGGTTTGTCTGTGGGCTGCATGCCATTGTCCAAAGTCTCCACCTCATACCTGAGAGCCACAGTCAAAGTAATGTTAACTTTTATGACCTTCTTGAGCAAGTTAGTTCAAATCAGTGGCTGTGTGACAGAAACAGATCAGCTGTGATTGCTCTGGAATGTTTTCAAGCTGATACCTACGTGACAGCGCTGTGGGCGACAGACAGATAATCCACAAGAATGTCCAAACCCTGGTTCTCCTCATTTAGGAACTCCTGAGCCCAGCTGCAGGAGGATGAAACAAAAAGAATTTAACTACAGTAACATTTCCTGATTTAAAATCTTTAAAGCCTTCAAGAATTAAGGAAAGACACAACATATGCTGTAACATTCAGGCACAGCAAGGAGAGAAAAGATGAAGGAAGTTTTTAAAATAAACTACACACTGTTCTTTACCTTAAACTTTATATACTGTAAAGTTTAAGGTCAAAAATTTTCTCGAGTCAAAAATGTTTCTTTAAATGTGATGCAGTTGGTTGGAAAATTCAAACTTTTATGTCAGGCTCTAGTTTAATTTGTGTGATATAATCAGCTTCTTATCTCCAACAACGGTACAATTATATTTTTCCCCTCATGAGGGGCAACTCACCCGATATGATTGGTCCTCAGGGAAATCTCCAGCTCCCTCAGGATCTGCGTGGATTCCTGGACACGTCTCTTAAACTGATAAAGCACATGTGCTGAGGCTGTGGTCAAGAAATACTTAAAGAGATCTTACACTCATTTACAGCTCTATAGATTAACTGATGGATACTGGGGATTCTAAAAATGATGTATGTATTTATTATTTGTCCTTTAGGTACTGCTAATCAAATGCACTTGATTAATTCAATATCAGCAAGTATGAGCACCTCTATAAAAGCGGAATTTTGGCAGTCTGCTGGTCTGGAGCATTCAGGTGTGTTAACGCAATCACAGAATCTCCCCAGGAAATTTAAAGCCACAAAAATACTCAGAGAAATTACAAAAGACCCAAGAGCTCCATCTCATACTCCACAGGCCTCTGCAGGTGAGGATTTGGGCTTGAGCTGAAGCACCAGTGTAAAAAGAACTGGGCCAGAACACTCTTATTAATGTAGTTGGACATGTGTCACTAGTGAGTGTTGGAATTATTTAATAAAAGCTTGGCTAGCAAGGGTTTACTTTTATTATTTTGTGTGAAATTAAATACAAACAGTTCAGTTATTCAAACATATGGATTTTTTCAGCAAATCACAGGTTGGATAGTTTCTGAAAATGTGCCTGCTTTTCAAACGCTTTCCTTGGGTTCTCTGCAGGACTTAGTACAGGATGACTTTATATATTGTCTTTATATAACATAATGAAGATATTTGATGTATATGCTGCTGGGAACAGGGGTGCCCAACATTTTTAATAAGTACCGAACAATAATAACAGCCCACAAAGTAACTGTGCCTGAACACAGAGGCCCAACTTCATCCCACAAATATTTGTGTGAATAGTTAATCAGAAGGATTTATCGGCTAAGCCTGCAGTGAAATATTTGTGGTGCTCTTCTATTTCCTGCCACAAAAAGCTGAAGAATTTTATCAAAAAGTCAAAGATCAATACGGCCTTTTTAAAGTTTTTTTTTTTTTTTTTAAAGGCAAACAGCAATTGAAATGTTTGGTTTGAGTTTGCTCCGGTGTACCTTTCGACTGACTCCTCCATGATCCACGTAGCTTTTCAGCTTCTCCAAATAAGCAGATGGTGGATTCTTCACTTGAAAGCGCTCCTGAAGATGGAGAAAAGAAGCACACGGAGCTGTAATTATGTTTGATTGCAGCGCTGCAGCCACGGGGAAGGCAGGGCAGAGCTCAGCCAGAGCTGCACGCAGGCAGTCTGATTACGCTGCCTCTCTTATGCAAATGCATGAAATGATTCAAGCACCACGCAGCAGCTACAGTCACACACACGGTTCAGCTGAAGCAGCTCCATTCATGGCCTTTAATTCAAGAAAAGAACCTGTCAGCTTGTTTATGTGTTAAAAGCTGAGTGAGAAGCTGTGTAACAGGTTTCCTCTGTCACATCAATGCACACAGGTTGTTACTGTCCCTCCTGTAGTTACTATGGTGACGTACAATATTGATGAGCTTTCTTGTGTGTGTGTGTGTGTGTGTGTGTGTGTGTGTGTGTGTGTGTGTGTGTGTGTGTGTGTGTGCGTGCGTGCATGTATATGTGTATTTATATATGTGTGTGCGTGTCGCTTTCTTATGTTTGTTATTCAGCCGTCTTACAAGACGTTAAAATAGAGTCTCATTTATCAAACAAAACTTCTTGTGTTACACCATCACATTACATTTTGCTTGCAGCCTGCAGCCTGGCAGCAGTGTGCGTCACAGAGAAAAATTACCCACAGGGCCTTTGGGTTTTGGATTGTGAAAGCTGCTTTGAACATTTCCACCAAAAATATGACAGGCTGGAAAGAAGTTTAAATATCTGAAGGATGAACAACATCATCAGAGTTTGAAGCCTTGAAAGCTGGCGTCTGGGCTTGAGTTTGAGTTTGACTGGTTTTCGCGTTGTCTTCTGATGTCTGTTTACACTTCAAGCCTATTAAAATGAACTGAACTTCAGAGCAGGATTTAGAGCAGCGAGGGAACCTCGTGTTTAATTGAGGGATGTCAGCTTTTCAAAGGTGGCCCACTTCTTACATCTCTATGGGGACTTGTGCTGCACTGCAGACACCTTATGTTTGAGAAAAGCGATCGATGGGATTGAAATCACTGCCTACTGACCAGTGTATTCTGAAATAGTGTGTCCACTAATGGAAAAGTCCACAGACCTCAGTATGCAGGTAGTAGTAGGGTCTGCAGTCTTTCCCTGATGATCATCAGTAATAAGAAATATAAATGGCTACCGAATAAATGTATTTTTATACGTCTTAAATGGTCCTAAAGCAGAGCAGCTTCCACTTGTAGACCTTTTCTTTTTCATTTGTTCAGTACTTGTTCTCAGATTGTTAAAGGCTACTGGGGCTACAGCAGAAAGAATAAAACTAAAACTGTGATTGTATGAGGCTGACCAGCCCATGTCCCATACAATACTGATATTGACCTACACAGTCAGCATTTATTTGGTGCTTTTAGTCTTTTGTCATTGATTTCTTATCTGTTAGGGGGAAAAAACTGACATGTAGAGTAACCCCCCTAAAACATGAAAAAAAACCTTAAGTTAATATAATTAAGCACAATAAAAATGAAGCAAATAAAGGCCATTAAAAAAAAATCAAAGTCCACAAATGTAAAAATAAAAAACAAACAAGAATAAATGTACTGGACAATCACTCTCGCTGACAGAGATGGCTGAAAAAACATTCAAAATCTACCTGGTCACAAATCAGTTCCCACTTCTTCTCGTTGTCGTACTGGTTGAGGATCTTCACCTTGTCTGGAGGAAGATTCATCGTGTTCTGGAAGCAGAAAGAGGTCAAAGAAATAGAGATGTTAAAAAGGTGAATCTGTGTATTGGAAGCAGAATTATAATCATTCTGACTACATCCAAGTCCGTCTGAAATCACAAATGGCACCCATTTTGTTAGTCAAATGTTAATGTGTGTTTTAGAAAAAAGGTGTCCCACATTGAAGTTTGTGATACTAAAGGACAATAATCAACTGAACTATGATGATGAACTAAATGTTACTCAACACAGGCTGTTCATAGTCTTAGCATATTAGCATGATGTTACAATAAAAGTACACACTCAAAGGAGTGCAGTACCCAACTCGCTCCAATGAAGGTAGAGCAACATTTCAAGGGGCTCGACAAGGCAAAAACTTCACAGTATTTTTCTGCTCAAGTAGCGATAACACTTCTTCAATCAGTAACACATACAAACGCTATTGCAACAAAATCCAACAACACTATTTTCCAAGTTTTTTTTTTAATGTAAATGTCCCAGTTTTCCTCATAAATTCATGACTTTAAATTAAAATCTTGAGTTATCATCGCAGGATTTTTACTCCCATTCCTCCCTGAAGTCATTCTCGGAGACAAATTTATGGGCCAAACTGTCAGAAGAGTGCTTGTTTCTTTGTGTGGGTTTTGTTTTGCTTTTCTAAAGAGACCAAATAATGATATTTTGTGAGGTTCGACTAAGCTCATCACGCCAAAGACACTGCAGCTGTGCATTATATCTGCAGTAGATAACATAATAGCCTTCAGCCTACTTTGCAATCGGATTTATCAATAAGGAGGCACTGAAGGCCAGAATCAACACACCGTCAGAAGCATCAGGACTTTCAAAAGGCAGCCGTGAAACTGGCCCACACTGAGTTGGGAGTTGCCTTCAGGGCGGAAAAAAAATTCCTCACTGACACGCCAAAAACTGCAGTTCCTCCAGTGGCCACTTGGAGCTGTGAGTCTGTGTGAGAATGTGGAGACTTTAAATGCACCCATTTACATTTTAAAGGCTTAACACGGGCTATTGTAACCAATCAGTGGCTACTGGGCTTCACCTGCGCTAACTGGACTCACTAAGCTGAACCTCTCCGCTGTGTGTGCTGTTGGTGCACTTCAATGAAATGATCTGATAAATACTGCGGCTTGTTGTGTAGAAACAGACCATCCAAGAAGCTTGTGTTTTGCTGAGCCAAATTCTAATATTTCATCGATCAGTTACTTAGTACTAAATAACAGGAATCTGTGTCCCCGGGTTGCTTTTGTGCAGTTACTGGATGATGCTTGCTAGCATTTGCTTTGAAACCAGCAGATGATGTCATGTAGGCTACTTCCATCGTTTCTACACAGTCGATTGGCCCAGTCCACAGTAACCTATATACTCATTGATCTTGTTGTGCTCTTAATTATTTACAGACACATTCTGTGCCTAGAAACAGTCACGTTAACATCTGATTGTGGAGATCTTCAGGGAAACAATATGACCACAAACACTGTCTCTCCTCAGGGCCCCAACCCATCTTCAATAATTAAAGACTTTGCTACAAGCCTTGTTATAAGTCTGGCAGTGAGTCACTCTGAGAGTCAGAGGTCTTTGGCATTATCAGCTGTTTGTTGTCGTGTTACACTGCGGCGTCATGCTCACATTACGCACGTATAACCTACATTTCAGAGGAGGATTTGAGGTCACAATTGGTTCTGAAAAGCGTGAGCTGATCCTGCACTTTGATAAAAAAGCAAGCCAGCAGACTGCTCGTCCTGAGCTCCTGATGTCAGCCATTTGAAAGAGCAGTTAGACTTGCTTGTGTTTATGGTAACTGACATCAAATTAAAAAGGCTTCTGAGAAAAAGACAGAAAGGATAAGAGAGTGTCACCGCACTCCCTCCCTTTTCAAAACTGAAAGCACGGGTGGTGTCCCACATAACAAACACAGACACACGAGCTGCAATAATTATAACCCACAGACGTGTGAAAAACGATACTCCCACTCAAGGATGACACAAAGCTACTCATATCTAATCTGACATCCTGAGACACTCACGCCTCATCACTCGAGTCAGTGACAGTGACAGAACAACAGCTGAACATCAACTGAAAAACAGCACCAACAAACACATTCAGACCATTGTATCTATGAAATGTAAGTCACAGGTTTTTATTCATCCAGCGGTAGAGGCTGAGGCCTCTGAAACATGCGGGGAGCTGCTATCAGCCTCACCAATCTGAAGAATGGGGTCAGTAGATCGATGCTGGACGTGAATCTGATAAATCAAGCCTGATGAATGAAGTGATGGATCAATATCTGGTTACATGTGGCCGGATGGAAACTAATAAACAACATCATCAGTAAGCAACACAAGTGTGGCTTTGATGTAGTAACATCACACTGAGGCTGTGTCACCCATGTGACCCAAAAACACAGAAACGGTGTCGTTATCAGAGCTGAAATCATATTAAGTGTCTTCTTTGGCTTTTTTATCAAAGAAGTCGCTGCTGATGTAATCGACCACATCTGATGAACCAGTTAAAAATGCCTGACGTGATTCTAGTCAGACTGAGACCACAATCCCAGCCCTGCTTACTAAATCCTGTACTCATGGAAGTTCTCATCCTGGACTGAATGTAGTACTTCTTATCTAAAAGTACACTTGCTTTGTTGTATTTTGTTCTCTGCCATCGTGCACTCGATTCCTTGTGGGTGGCAAACTGCATGGTTAAAAAAAAAAATCAAGCAAGTTTAAAAACTGCAGTTGCTCCAGTGGCCACTATACTTCAAACTATTAGGATTTTTTTTTTGTTAGTCATCTACTTGGATATTAGTCAGGTGTGGAGTGGGGGGGGGGAGTGGCCACTTTCAGGTGTGGCAACACAAGCCATGTGGTGTGGCTGCTTTCTGGAGCATTTTAATATGAAGTACGGTTGTGAATTACACTAACAGATCATGCAAGAGGTATGTTCTTCACAGAGGTGGGAAGTAACAAACTGCAAATACTTCATTACTGTACTTAAATAGAATTTTCTGGCATCTGTACTTTACTTGAGTATTTATTTTTCTGTCTACTTTTTACTTGCTCTTCCCACATTTTCACACACACATCTGTACTTTCTACTCCTCACATTTCCAAAACAGACTCGTTAAATTAGGTTTAACATCTGAGGGACGTTTTTATTTCTCATCACTGCCTTCAAACATCAAACCGATCTGCGCCTAAATGGAGGAACACATAAAAGTCAATCCTGTTGGTGTATCCATGGAAGAAAGAGAGGAAGCAGAGAGGTTAGACTTAAAGGGAAGGGCTGCTCAGGGACCTCTGATAAACTGGTAATGTCCTCAATTCTTTAACTCAGATATTGTATATGATGTGAAGTTGTTGGGTTTTTTTCATATTGTGAAACATCCTGCAAAACAAACTGAGGTACATTAACTTTGTGCTGTTCAAATACTCATCAGCATAAACAGGTCAGTTTGCTGTACTGTGGTGAGTTTACAGTAATTGTGTTGGATGGTGCAGAGCAGCTGTGGTGTTCATGGTCAGACTTACAGGTTACATCAGTGCAGCAGACATGAGTTTGAACTTTTACCAACTTTAATGCAAGTGTTTGTACTTCTACTTAAGTAAGGAATGTGTTTTAATTCTGTCCCCGCTGGTTCTTTGGTAAAATTGCTTTACTTTATTATTATGTTCCTCAGCACTAATTACCTGATACACGTGCGCTCCATTTCAGTATTTCTATGTTGTGTTTGTTAAGCAAAGGATAAGAAAATATTTTCCAGCTCTGACTGTGGAAAACATGAGTTTTAGACTTATGATGACACTGATCAAGATCCTGATCCGTATATTGTGGAGATACAAAAACCAGCAGAAGCTACTGCAAATTCACCTATTTGCACTCGCACACACAAACACATGCATAAAAACAATAGAGGAGAAGTGAGGTTTCAGGAAGAAGTTTGCAGTTCTGGCCTCCAAATGTATTGATTTTGTTGTGGTAAAGTAGCAATATTCCCACAAAAATACTAACCTAGGTCCCATTATTCACACAGGTGCTGTTTCAACTATGAGAAATTTTAAAATCTTTAAAGGCAAGAAAAGATTTTTTGCTCCCAGCTAATAATATAAACTGGAAACAGGCAGTCTACAGTGCTAAACATGGACATAGACAAAGCAATAAAAATACTTTACATAAGCGAGACATTGTAACTACACGTAGTATGGAAATCATCTGATAGTGTAGAAAGATAATGAGAGGCATATCACGATGATATAAACAGACGTGCTGTCTAATGTTTTTTTCTGCAGGAGGAAGCAGTCTTACAGTTACATTCAGACACTGGAGATCAAAATTCCTCTTTCCATAAATGACACAGCTGGAATGAACTTTTTTCGAAGCAACATAAACCAAAAATAATTGATACAAAGAAGTTTTTTTTTTTTAGATGTTTGTTGATCTGATATTTTTAATTCTTGGTTATATTTGACATTTAAATAGCAGGAAGCAAACTCCTTAAATATGGCTCACATCAAACTTTTTGCTAATTTATTTAAAAAAACATTTGGTGATTTTTCTCTGTCGATCTATTATATTTTTTTAAGCTGTTAAACTTTTTTTTTTTTTGAAGTTTAAACAAATTAATTTTTGTATTTATTTGTGTAACTCTAATAGCATTTCCCTTTGTCAGCACACTATCTGTCCTTAATGATGATGCCGATTGTGTTCATCTAAATAGATTTTGTTTCATCTTCTGTTAGCAGGATGAATCTGACTGGGTTTGGTCTTTTTTATGTGATTTGGTAATAACACTAAGAATACAACAACACATAAATGCAACAATATAAAAAGATCATCTTGTTAATAGCCAGAAAGAGCCCAGCTGGCAGTCGGCACAGCTTGTTTGCCAAAAGACTAGAAAGTTTCTTAATTTTATTTTCACTGAGTACATTCACCTGCACAAACAACACAATATTCAATCTGATTGGATAATCATGTCCCTGGTGCATCATTAAAGGCCCGATCCTCTCTAACATCATTAGATCAGCAGGGAGTTGTGTTTGTGACAGTAATGTGAAACACAACCTGTGAGGGACTGCAGTCATCAAGCTTCGCATGTTAATGAGTTTAATTTTCATCTCAAGCTTGCTGTTGGCTGCATGCCCTCTACATCTTGTATTTTTTTCTTAAGACATGTTAAGTATGAAGGCATGTGGCTATCTCCATGGCAACCTGCACCAAAGCTGCTTCAGTACTTTATAGGCTCATGAATCCCTCCAGCCATGGTTTAAAATTGAGTGCCATTAAAAAATAAAATCAGTGACCTTTACACCTGCCACTACACCACCGGAGAATTCAAGATGCTGAGGCTCAAAGTGGCTGCAGAGATGGAGGGTAGGGTGCTCTGCAGGCAGAAGAAAGCTAAGTGATGCATGATGATGACTTCCTATTTTTTCCTGAATATGCACTTTTCAGTCAACCACTTGTTGCATTATTACTTGATATTATTTGCAGTGGTTGTTTCTTTATGATTTGTCACAGTTGCTAAATGTCAGGATGTTTGAAAACACAATTACATGTGAGACAAGATATATACACTGTTGTAACTACACTTTATGGACAAATGCTAATTTATTAAATATTGTCTTTGGAGGCATGTGCCTCGGTGCAGCAGCACATTTCCCTCCTAGTGTTATTTCTTTTTATCGTCTTTATTAGCCCATTCTCTCTCCCTCATTCATTGTTTGTGTTGATTGTTTTGATTGTGTTGATAGTTTTATGTGGAGTTCACCTGCTCCACATGAAGTGAGAGGAGGCAAAGTTCTCTGTCTCTCCTTAATCATTGTTGCATGCTTAGGAGTTACCAGTGGTCCTGTTTCATTAGTTTAGTTTATTAGACTCATTTTAGAGGATAATCATACTGCTTTTTAAAGGTTTTTTGTATTAATAAGAACTGCCGCAACTATATGGCACCCTGTATGCTACATTCCTCTGAGCCATGAATTTAGGGATTGTAACATTGTTGGGGGCTTGTCCAGGATTGGATTGGATTCAGGACTACTTCCATCCAAAGCAGGGCTCATACCCACCCAGATATTTAAAATAATTGTAAATTAATTGTTAGTGGAAGAAAATGGATGTGATGGATGGATTGTTAGGGTACACGATGGAAAGGTCACTAGTCACTAGTCTGTCGCAGGGCTAACAGCTAAGCATTCACACCTTTGAACAATTTAGAATTACCAGTTATCCTAATCCCACTAACTGCATGTCTTTTGACTGTGGGAGGAAGATATGTCATGATCCTGGGCCGGTTGCCCAGTGTTTTATGTTCTTTTTGTGTAGTTCTGTTTTTGTTGTATTTTCTGGTTTTGTTTCTTGGTTTTTCTCACTGTTTAGGTTCTCAGCTTGTTGTAGTTTTGTATTCCAGCTTTGAGTTTAGTTATTGCTTGTCATTCTGTTTTCCTGGGTCCTTGTCTTTCTGTGTCCCTGTGTGTCTGTGTTTGCTTCTCCCTGTGTTTTTGTCTTTCCTGTGTCTTGACCCATTTTAGTGTTTAGTTCCCTTCACAGTCTTTCCTTGTGTGTGTGGTGTTTAGGTTCCCTCTCCCATAGTTTTAGAGTTTAGTCTTCCCTGTGTTTTCCCTCAGTCTCCCTGCCTTGTGTTGGGGTGTCTTTTGTGTCTGTTATTCTGTTTAGTCATGTGTCATGGTTGATCACTTCCTGTTTTATTTTGACAGTCTCGTGTTCCCTGTACTTTGTGTTTAGTTTTGCTTCCTCTGTGTTATTAGTTTCATTTGTTTCACCTGTTGTTTCCACTTGCCCTGATTACCTAGTGTGTGTATTTAAGCCCTCGGGTTTTCTCTCGGTGGTGTCTGTGTTTTTCCCCCTTAGCTGTTCCCCAGTTTAGTGTTTTGTTTACCCATTTTCTCCCAGGCTTGGGTTATTGCCTTTTCAGTAGCCTTGTGTTTTTGTTCCTTTGTGCCTTCAACAAATAAATGCTGTTTTGAGTTTAGTTTTGTCACCATTTGGGTTCATCCCTTCCTGCCACACAACCATACAATATTGAGATCATGATTATATAACAAGATAATGCACGAAAAACCAGAAGAGTTATTCAACTTTATAAAAAAGAAACTTGTCTTTAACCGAATGTATTTCCCTGGGCTTTCATTAGAATTAACAGAACTGCAACTTACTCCATAAAAACATCACCATAAAAAAATCACTCGAAACGAGTTAATGCTGAACCCTCAGACCCTCCAATTAATGCCCCCCCCCCGCCCCCCAACGCCGGAAAGAACCCTACACATATAACTTATACTCCTGCAAAAAAGTGAAAACCATCTAAAAAAAGAAGAGACTTCCCTGTTTTTTTCTTGACTTTGTGCATCAGTCTGTAAGTACACAAATCTGCAGATGTACATTTACAATTCCACCCACTTGCTGCACTCCCTGTTGGGAAATATGCAAAGTGTTATGTAAAACACTGAAGGGAAAAGAGCTCACTGTAAACTTGGACGTGACTGAAGCCTTTGTGCAGTCACTTTATCAGAGTCACTCTCTGCTGCATGTTCTCTGCAGGTTTCTGCTGCTTTAGCATCGATTCTTTCATTTCAGCATCACATAAAAGCATCACAATGTGAGTAAAGCATCGATAAATGCTGACTCACGAACAAACCTGCTGGCTTATTTTACACACAAATACTTTGTGATTACATGCAAATGCACACGTGTGGCTGCACACACACACAAAGCATTATCCGCCTTCCATCCCCAAGCCCTCTGACACACTCTCTGCTTGTTCTTCTGAGGCACTGCAGACAGAAACTAACAGCAGTTTGTGCACAAACAAGCAGCAACTGGTTTG
The DNA here is from genome assembly GCA_024447675.2 of Pterophyllum scalare. Lineage (NCBI taxonomy): Eukaryota > Metazoa > Chordata > Actinopteri > Cichliformes > Cichlidae > Pterophyllum > Pterophyllum scalare. The sequence goes on along the minus strand of JAMQGT020011966.1, from coordinate 88,602 downwards.
TATGCAGACTGAGTATCTCCAACACTAAGCACAAGAGATTTGATCTGTTATGCACACTCAGCACAAGACAGAAACGTGGGAGAGATAATCTGTATTTGGAAGGACAGAGAGATGATGCAGCAAAAAGGCAGGGAGAGTGGGGACAAAATCTGCTGCAGGATTAAGCCTGTTTTTTGTTTTTTATGGAGACACCTGAGCATCCATACAGTGCTGCAGTAGCTGGCACACTTGCCGCTGGCACAATAATTCTTTGCAGTAGGCGTCCCACGACCCCACTGTATCTTACACACAAATCCTTCCACTGCAACGTTGGCTGAGTTTACTGTGACACAGTAATCATATTCAAATGAAAGCAGAGACACAGACTGTAGTTTAGGTTTAGATAAGGATATTCAAATCATAAAGAAATGGTTTGTGATTCAACATGACTTTTTGATAACTGGAGGGTTTACAAAAGCAAGTGAAATCATATTCTAAGTGGCAAACAGTCGATGTTCAGTGTTTCAGTAAAGAGTTGAGTTATAGACTGTATATAAAAGATATAAGGACAACACGTCACCACCCGCTGGCCAGTTTGGACACTCCCGTCTTCAGAAGTGACCCTATTTAAAGCTAACAGGTCAATAAAATACTAACATTTTACTCCAAAAGTGCCACTACTGCAGAGCTGCAGCTGTTTGGTTGAGTATTTTAACATATCAGTCTCTGGGGTGTCTGATGTGGTAAAGATATCTATTAACAGAAATTGGTGGGCTCTTGTATACAAAGCTAAAGATACAGTTTAAATTCCAGATCAAGATATTCAGCTATTTAAAAAAATGTTTTGTGACATATAAAGTGTCAAAAATAAGGTTGTATGAAAGTACTCAGATCATACAGGCTAAATTGAGTAGTTTGTAGAGAGGTTTACGGTAATACATTATGTTGAACTAGTGCAGGATTAACAGCTGTTCACAGTCAGTGTTAAGTTAGATCAAGCTTTACACTCTCTTGAGTTTGGAGCCATGACAGCTCATGAATTAATTGGCTAAATCCACAAAGAGTTGTCAATCTCAGAGCAGCAGCAGCAGCAGCTCAGGTCAGCTGATCACAGCCTGTACACAAAGAAAACAAATCTGCTGGCCCTGCTACTCCGGCTCTTCAGTTTTCCTGCTTCCCAGAGCCCACTTTGACCCCTCTGGCAGCACCCATTAGTCACATTTTGAAGCTTGGGATTTTGCATTTCGGCCACAGTTTCTGGAAGCGTTGCTGAAACTGCTCTTAAAGCTCTGAGCTGAGCTGTTGTTAAACTCTGACATAACTGGAAAATTTAGGGTCAGTTAATCAAACTCTCGGGGCTGCTGTTTATGTGATCCTGCTGAGTGAATTTCATCCCATCTGTCCACTAAATATCAAAGAAATCAGCTGAAGTGTTTTGGAGATATCTCACTGAAGGAAAATAAAGCATTATCTTCTCGGCAGAGGTAATTACAACTCCGTCTCTCACAGGCAGCATTTCCTACTCACACACACTGATTATATTGCTTCACTTGGAAAGGAGCGGCATTTATCAGGGTGTTAACTGATTGCCTGCCACCTTTAGGAGCCGGTTCTCTAAGTATGCTCACTGACAGCACACCTGGGGCCTGTTATCTACGTTTTAGACTATCAACTCATCATCGCGCAGCCAATCACTGCAATAAGACTGAGAGAAACGAGGAATGCGGTTAATCATAGAGGAAGCTGTCCAACCACATACTGATCATAGCTGCTGTTTCTCCTTCGCTTTGAACTCACGTCACTATGTAGACACGTGTTTAACCTTTTCCATCCCTCATATTGTTATTAGAGCCAATACGCAGCAGCTCAGTGATGAATGACATTACAGTCGAGGAACTGAGTCAAGAAAACAGTCAGGATTTTTCATAAATACACAGGATGCTGCTGAAACTGAAGAAAATGACCTTCAAACTATAAAGACCAAAAATGTTTGCACACCACAACAACAGCCATCACTCTACTGGTTTCCACTAGACTAGAATTTAATCCAATTCAAGCTGAGGTGCATTAGTGAGGCCCGGGTACGAGGCTGAGCTCTCCAGGAGCCAACGTCGAAGTGATGCTACCAGCAGAGGTGTCATAGATCTGCACTTTTCATCAACTTTGATTTTTTTCAGCCATTTCAGTTAGTTTAGATTCTTAGCTTCTTTTCAGTTTCCAGCAAACACTCTTACATTCAGTAAGTGTCGGCTCGCTTTCCTCGACATCTAGTAATGGGCATTTGTGTTCAAGAATTGTTTTATATTTTCTTTGTATTGATTTGAATAAAAAAAATTCTTGATGGAGAGAGAAACCTCGAGAAATAAGCACACCGAGCGGAGGACTCACACTCCCAGCCTGCAGTGCCTCATGATCTGAACGAGCTGAGACTTTTCAGTGCTGACATCAGGAGGCAGGTGTCTGTTAAGTTCACCATGCAACAACTGAGACACAAGCGTTATGCAGATTTTTTAAAACTCGGTGAAAAGTGTTGTTTATAGTAAAAAAAAAAAAAGGCTGCTGAACACAGAGAGGACGTATGAGCACAATACTCAGTAGACTGAAAATCACTGTATTAAGAAGCCTTTAATTCTTTCATTGCAATGATCGGATTGATATTCCTTGTGTTGTCTGATTGTACCTCAGCTGTACATGGAAACTATGTCAACACCCACCTGCTCACAGTTCAGTTGTTGCCAGTTTTGACCGGGGAGATAACGCTGCTGTGTTTGCTCATTCGAGTCTCTGTTGCTTGATTTTACTTAACTTTAATATCCCAAAATGATTGTGTTTTCACTGACTTTGTACTGAGTTGTGTGCTAAGACTAAAATGAGCTACTCAAAGAAAGATCACCTGCATGTCCTCCTTACTAGGATAATGGTTTAAGTGGCCATGTGGGCAGGTCAGAAGCATAGTGTTAACTACTCAAACTAACGGAGGAGCAAAGCAGTGAACTTTTTTCTGCAGGGACTAAATAAGTGAAGCACAACCAGAACACAGACTTTGCTGTCGGGGTGTTTAAGAGTTGGGAATCAGTAACTCGGAGCTTCTGTGAAACCAAATCCACCACAGGAAAACCATCTACGATACTCCAAAATACCACAGTAACCAAAAAAGTACCCCTGAAAAAAGCCAATATATTTATCCTACATTATTTTATCCATTTAATATCATAGTGTAATTAGAGTTTAGGTCTGTGTTTACTGAATTATTATCCCTCTGATTTACTTTCGCTTACTGCGCTCCTTCCTCTGCTTTGAGCTTTTCTACTTACTTTATTCTCATTCCTTTGATAAGCACCTCCTAAAGGAATCAGAAAGCACTGACTCTGAGAAGTCTTATGGGGACCAGTTCAAGGCGCCTGTATTTTACTAAAATAAAATTAATCAAGGTAGCTGATGCAGCATATCGCCTTATCTTCATTACACCTTTCCCCATACCTAGGGGTGTCCTCATACTTTTGGCAACTAATTGATCTTCTCTAACTGGTAAAACTTTGAAATATTGGAGTGATTTATAAGCACTCAGCTGTTTGTAAGCTGAGCTAGAGAAGGAAAGAATAGAGGTATCTTTTGCTAAGTTGTAAACAGATCTGACTTCCTTGTATCGTTCTCTCTCCAACAGAGAGCAGCGAGCCTAAAGCTGCAGTAAGCCTGAGTATAAAGGAGCTCTTATGTATCTTTCCACAGTGGCATTGTGTACCTGGCACAACGATAAGCTTGTCCTTAGGACGTGCACATTTCCAACATATTTCACATTCTTTGTCTTTCTTTTGTTGCACTCTTGTTTATCCTACTTCCAGCAGAGTCATGCGTTTCCTGACTCACCAGCACAGCACTGAAGCGCTCCTCCAGCTCTTCTTCAGGTGGCATCGGGAGTTTCACCCCGGCCGCTGGTTTCTGGGGCCCCATGGACCCCAGACCGGATGTCTTGCTCTCCTTTCCCCCAGAAACCTCGAGGCTTCCTGCTGCATTCCCCATGACTCTCAGTCCGGTAGATCCAATAAACACACATATACACAAAAGCTCACAAGCAGTCAGTGCCAGATGCTCAGTAATTAAAAGATGAGAGCCTATCCAGTCATTCAAAGGTAAGTTCTGTGTAGCTTGTGACCTTCCATTATCACCCCAACTCCTCTGTGTTGGTTCACATTCATGACAAGTTTTCTCTGACAAACAGAAGAATGAAATCCACCCCAGCCTCTGAATGTCAGGTCAGACCTGGCTCAGATCCCTGTGCATTATGAAACCCTAGAAAGAGGGAAGGGGATATCCTGACAGGGACAGACAGACTGACAGCTGAGCGAGTGACAGAGGCAAAGGGGGAAGATCCCGAGGCAATTGTCTGGGAGGGGGCTGCAATAAAAAAAAATTTAAAAAATCAACAGAAAAAGATAGAAAACAAAATAAAGGTAGCACTTCTGTGTGGAGGAAACTACTCCCAAAGCTGCTGCAGGTAAACACACTCAGCTGAGGCTGCAGGTGATCTGTGGAGGGTCTTCATCTGTTGCTGGATGCTGGCATCAGTGGGCCTCTGAACTTCATATCCAGAGTAAAAAAAGAAGAAAAGAAAGAAAAGGAGGGAAAGGCAGAGATCCGGCAGGCAGCGACTCTGTCTGTCCGACAGGAGAGACTGAAGGCAGCACTGGCATTCATTCTAACAGCACAGAGCACTCTGGGTCCTAATGCCTCCAGTTCAGGCTGCACCTGATGTTAGCAGCCTTCACGGCAGGTGTGTCAAACTCATCTTATTTCATGACTCACATGCAGCCCATCTAAGCTCACACCAGTAGAACTGCTAATAACACAGAATATAACACAAAAATAACACAGAATATAGAAAAGAAAACTCAAAAATGTAACTTTCATTTATAAATGTGAAGAAGTAGATCCTGAAAACCACATTTTCACATTTAATGAGCCGCTCATTTACAATAAGATGATGATCCACTAATGTCTTAGAAAAAAATAAGACAAAATATATTTTATCCAAAAGTTGGGAAATTCCTATGGTACAGCCAAAATATTAAATATTCATACCATTAACAGAACAGCTTAAACAAAAAAATCTGAAAACAAATCATATCTCAATAAGATCAAAACACAAGAAAACAGAGCTCAAATAAAAATAAAGTAGAAAATGAAACAAATTATATCAGAAGGAGCTCAACAAGTAAACATCTAAATAATCTACAATAAAAATAGCAAAAATAAATGTTTTTAAAATAAAGATATTATGTAACAGGGTGAATGTAATACAATACTGCACTAAATATTTTAGAATCTATTTAACACACAACAAAGGTAAAAATAAGAATTAAAAATTTTAAAAAAGTTTTTAAAAAGTAATATTTGAAGTATGAAGTAAAATATGGAATCTAAAAATCCAAATAAAAAAATAAAAAAATAAAAATGGCTGACAGATGTAATTTTTTTCATTACTGTTTCATAATTTCCATATTGCTTCTTTTCAGTTGGTTTAAAAGCAGCTTCTTTGGCCATTTCCCTATTGTTTCTTATTTTTTCGTATATATATATTTTTCTCCCTGTAAGAATATTTCTGATGTTGTGAGGAAGCTTCAGTCCGTCTCGCCTGACGCTCTGAACTTTGTGCTGCGTGACTTTAACCATGTTTCTCCTAAAGACACATTTCCTAACTTGCCCGATATGTTTCATGTCCCACCAGGCAGGATCAGACTCTTCACCTGCGTTATGTGGCATACAAATCTTTTCTCTACCTCACCTGGAAAATGGAGGCCTCAACTGTGTCCACCTTCCACCCTGATACAGATCAGTCCTGAGGAGGGAAAAGTTCACATAAAGGACATTCAAAACTGGAATCAGGAGACGAACCCTTTGGAGGGATTTGATTCAGACTCTGAATTAGCAAATGCTCTGAATTGTTTTTATTCTTGATTTGATGTACAGAGACAGGAAGAGAATCATAAGCTTAAAGCTGGATATTGAATGCAAACAGGAGTCAGGGACCAGAAACGATCTGTGGTCGAATCGTGTGCCGAACAACTGCAGCCAACATTTTATTCTGTTTAACAAATCTTTACAGACTCGGCACGTCCTGAGATGTTGGAAGGATGCTGAAGTCGTCCCTGTTCCAAAGAGCAACTGTCCAAAAACCTCGAATGATTTCAGACCCATGGCACCGACATCCACTGTGATGAAATCGTTTGAAAAATTGGTGAGGTCTGAAAGCTTAAAAAAGACCGTGTGAGAGCTGGATCCTCTGCAGTTTGTTATGGACTACACCGAGGAGCTGAGGGAAAGGGGGACACATGCAAGACTTTGATTCATTCAGCGCCACATTCTCACACAGAGGCTTTCAGAACATTTTCATCCAAGTTTTAATCGTGTGGACTGGATTTTAGATTTAATGGGTGAATGTCACTCTGTCTGATCGAGCATGTGCTCTGCCTCGTCTCCTGTTCATTCTTTACACAAACACGTGTCTCACCGGCAGCAGGAGGGCAGATTCATCTTAAAGTATGTGGACGAGTCTGTTATTGTCAGTCTGCTGATGGACAAAGAAACTTGCCGCGGTCCAGTTGCTCAGGACTTTGTTCCGTGGCGTGACAAATCCTAAAAACTAAGGATATACTAACTGATGTCAGGAAACTTACTCAGGCACAGGAACATACTTTTATTAAGGGTCAGAGAGTAGAAGCATATGAATATCTTGGCACCGTTATTGACAGTAAACTCACTTTTGAGGCAAACTGTGAAGCTGTATAAAAGAAAGGGAACTAGCACCTGCATTTTATCGTATTTTTATTGAATCAGTTTTATCCTTCTGCCTGGTGTCCTGGTTCGATAATCTCTCTTAAAAATAAGAACTGTCTAAACCAAACACTGAAGTGGTCCAGTGAGCTGCCGGGAGAGCTGCAGTTAAATCCAGTCTCTGCAGACAGGTACAGAGGATACCTGAATCAATCTTAAAGGACGCCTTTGCACTGACAGTTCCAGCTTCTCCCATCACCACACATGTATAAAACCAAGTGTTATAAAAGCAGTTTTGTTCCATATGTTTTATTACTAGAGCAGTGTGGGGTCACCATGACACAGAATGCACAGTGTGACTCAAGACTTTTGCACAGTACATTGGTGGATTCTCATGTTAAACACATGTATGTGATCCCTCACAGTCAAAAAGCTTCAGGCTGCTTTAAATGCTCATTTTAAATGCAAATACCTAATAAGGTCATCTCAGGCAAACAACTCTTGCTGAGAGCACATAAGCTCCACCCACCTCCTGATCAAACTTTCTGTTTAAGAAGGGTAGCCAATCACAGGAAAGCTGTCTAAAAAGGGGAGGGGCAGATCAAATGATGGGCTGCACCAAGATATAAGATAAATAATGATTTTACGCTGTTTATCATGTAAAGCTATGCTAGTAGAGTCCAAAAATAAAACCGAGTTAAAGATGAACATAATGGGTCCCATTTAAATGTAAAAAGTGAAAAATGGCTTTCATAGTTTCCTTGAGCTCAGGGAGCATATATTACCATACCTCTGGTTAAAATTAATTAAACTTCCCTTGTTATCCCATGACAAACAGAAAAAAGATCTCAAGCAGATTCCAAGTGTTGAACTTGTATAGATATCAGTGCAAGTGAAGGAGACCATCATTAGACTGACAACCCAAAGGAAACCAAAAACTGGCATGTTCCCAAAAATGAGGAGCACCCTGGCCAGCTCAGCAACACTCAAGGCCCTGAAAGCCCACAGAAGATAACTAAAAATGATTTCCATGGTTAAGAAGAACAATTTCACAACATCTAACCAAGCCCAGAGCACTCTGCAGGAGGTAAAATGATCATTGTGACCGTTCCAATCGACAGAAACCTTCGTGAACACCAACAAGCAGCAGCTAACAGCAGCTGCGGTGAAGGCCCAGCAGAGTGTCTCAGTGGAGGAAACAGCATTTGCCGAAGTCCAGACTTTCTAGACTGCAGGCAGTCATTCACTACAAAGGATTTTTTAAAAAAAAATCTTCATATTTAAAATGATTTTAGTTTGGCCAATTATTTTGGAGCCTCTGGAAATGCAGGACTGCATTCAAAAATGTAATTCCTAAACAGTTTAAACGCCTCTAATGGACAATAGAAAGGAATTATAAATTAATCTTTCTAAATCAACTATTAATCCATTAATAAATAGTTCAAATGGGGGGGAAAGGATTTACAGAAAAAACAAAAAAGCCTCATTAAACACATGAACTGAGGCTTGTTCATTTATAAATGTGTCCTTCCAGATAGAAGCCCAGTGGAAACATGTTTTATGCCAACATCCAACATGAACATATATACTTAATGCATAATTTCCAGGATTTTTTCAGTAGAGCTGGATGGGGGCACCATCCAGGGTACAGCAGGGTTCACCTGTACAGGTGTACTAAGGGCACATTTTTCCTGTGAGCTTCACAGGCTCACGCTTTCAAGACACTGGAAAAACCAGACTCTGCATCAGGCTGACATCTAGTGGCCAAAACTCTGCATTACAGCAGTAAATGTTTTCCTTTGAAAGAAGAGATGAAACATGGCGGTGATTTAAGAACTTGAAATTAATATTCTATTACGTTATAATGTTATCATGTTATGATATTATTAATATATTAATATGATATTCCGAAATAATGGACTCCACAAGAGTCCAGTTTTATTGATAGTGTTTCCTACAGTAAGATGGATATTTTCTTACTTGGTTTGGTCTTTGTGGGATTTTTCAGACCATAAATAAATTAAGTCACTGCATAAGACTACACTCTCGCATATAAAAAAATAAAATAAAATTACTGATAAGGTACTGGAAATTTCCAGGCTTCTTCCTGTAATTAAAAACAGAAAATTTCTATTTATTTAAAATAAAAGGTCCCATTTTTTGCTTGTTTTTGTTTATACTTATATTTGGTTTTTACTGTGGATCCACTTAATAACACACATGATCAAATAAAAACCTGGAATTTAACAGTGGAGCTATAATAGTAAAAAAATAGTAAAACAAACCCCACATTTTGTGTCATATAATTTGATATTTATATTGAAAAAATTTTAAGTTTCTGTAATTTAGTGGAAAACTATCAGTTAAAATAACATTTTCTTTTCTTTCTTTTTTTTTTTTGGTTTATTTATAGTAAAGAACCACCTGTCTTAAAAAGAGTATTCATCTGCTGAAAATATTGCACTTTTAATAGTTTTGGTATGAATAAATCATAAAGTCCCAAGTACCAATAACAAGTCAAAGGAGGAAGTAAGAAAATGGCCCACAGGCTAAAGGTGACCTTGATATTCAGTCTGTTTCTTTGTGTGTGCAGGCAGTTCTGGGTATTGTGGAGGGTTGAGCTTGAATCAATGAGGCTGAATAACCAGAAATCCAAATCACGCAGCTGTTGTACATAGAAATCTTTTAGGTCAACCGTCCTGGTTTAGTTTGGTTTCTCTGAGCATGATGAAACTCTGAGAACTTAATCAAGTTTTTATCTACTTAAAAAAAGGAACAATCACATTTTTACTTTTGCTGTTTCACTCTGAGCTCACGTGTATGACAGAGGAACTAAGAGCCACCGGGTTGTGAGAAGATGCAGCCATCTTTTTTGAATTGTAGTTTTCACCATCTTCATACTTTTAGCTGATGTGGAAATCACTCACTTCCCTTTTCAGGCTGTACAGCTGCAATTTTCACAATAAACTCTTACGCTAATTATTATCTTAATTACAGTTTGGTCTCCTTAAAGTCACACAAGTGTGAAAAAGAGACTTCACACTTTCAGAGCTCGGTCTGGTTTTGTCCAAAATTCAAAATTTTTCAAATTATGAGCAGATTATTTGGATGAAAGAGAAAAACACCTAGATTTTTGTGTTTACAGCTGCATTTTTTTTTATGGCTTTGCCTTCATGATTATTCAGTTTGGTCATCCAAATATCCCAAAGTACAAAACATCTCTATGAATTAATTCTGTTTTTCTTTAGCAAGTCAGTTCTCCACTACAACCACATTAGTAAATAAGACATGCCATGTGCCAGTGCAGCTGCAAACATTCACAGGTTCTTCTCGGCTGCGGAACCAAGCAGCCTCACGTGCTGCCGCTTAGACGTGTTCACCGAGCAATGCCTCAGAAGCTGGGTGCTAAAACCACCAAAGTTCTCTGAAACAACATGCCGGCGCTGGAGATTATAGAGTAAAACATGTTGGCACAAACAGATCTGAAACACACGAATGCAATGAAAAGGTAAACTCCTCTGACTGCTGCAGAGATGGAGATTAGAAATAGGTTCAAATTGATCTGCAGTTTCTGTGACTAAATTGGAGCATCCACAAGCTTTGATGGTAGCCACGGTAATGTGTGTGTGTGTGTGTGTGTGTGTGTGTGTGTGTGTGTGTGTGTGTGTGTGTGTGTGTGTGTGTGTGTGGAGGGGGGTACTGGGGTTGTATGAAAAAATTTCAAAGATCAGAGAGGGAACGAATGCAAAAACTGCCCGAAGGAACAATTTAACTGAAATGTTCTAAATGTACTTTGTGTGTTTGGTAATAATATTAGGAACAAACCAGTATTTTTCTTCTTCTTCTGCAGGATGAAGAGCTGAAAGTCCCTCATGGCTCAAAACAGGAAATAATGGCAGACTGAAGGTTTTACAGAAAGAGCTGGGACCCACGAGTAAAATGATAAAACACAAACAGCTAATTTACAAGACAAGAACAAGCACAAATTTGAAAGAAAAAAATGCATCTGACAAGGATGCAAGGACTTTTTTTAGGACAAGGATCTTTACATATCTGAAAGAAAAAACATATTTCTTTAGAAGATGCAAATTTATAGAACGAAACTTACAATATTTGAGAAAAACAACAGCAAATATTTGAGAAGGAGAATGTCAGTTGTGTAGTAGCTTATCTGACTCATGATCCGCTGCTGTTCACAGGATCGTGGCTGTAAAACAACTAGCATGACCTTGACCACAGACTTCATGTGCCATTTGTACTCGCACGCAATGTTTGGGTACATAGCAACTTTTGTGCAGAGCTTTTGAGTGATGGTGTTATTATTGCACCTGCTATTTCATATATATAAAAATATATACATATATATTACAATAAAAATAGGAAGGTGCAGGTGCAAGCTATGAAAACATAAAAATAGGGGGGGGAAGGTTAATTAAGTATAAAAAGGATGAGAATTTTTTACCTAGTGCTCCTAATAAGTATACAGTGGTCCCTCGCTATATTGTGTTTCAGTTATTGTGGCTTCAATGTATCATAGATGTTTAAAAAAATAAATATTACTACTTCTGTTTCGTGGAGTTTTCACTGTATTGCGGGGACTTTTGCGGTATATAGGTGTTTCTGTAACACCCCATAACTATGTTCATCACTCACAAAGATATAAGTCACCCCTTTAGTGGAAATAGAAGTAACGACCGAGGGCGAAGATACTGCACCACCTTCATCGCCATCAGTACTGAACAGCTACATAATTCATCATTTTCAACATTCTAGTTGTAGTAAGAGGGTGGGAAAGGTTTATAGGTGTGTGGGAAGGATTTATAAAACCTTAAAATATATATATATATAAATATATAAAGTATTCCAGACACAGTGTTTATTGCACAGATAATGAAGTGTACATTGCACATGTAGATCAAACAGATATCGCACCAATGAAGGTTATTTTAAGAAAAAAATAAGTTTCGCATTAGTTTTGAGTTGTATGAGAAACAGCGAATTTTGGCTGTGAACAGTTGTCTACTCTGAGTTAAGGAATGCCATCAGTCTGACTGTGGCAGGAAAGGAGCTTTTATTGAATTGAGGGCATACTGTAAGCTCATTGGTCCTTGAGCTGGATGAGCTAAAAAGAAACATAAATTTATGAGAAAATAAACATTAAAAAAATAAATAAATAAAAACATTAAAAACTTACTTTCATTCAAAGACGTGTCCTCTGGCCTGGACCGGCAGAACTTATTTTAAACATTAATACAATACTGGCCCCGAATCATCGCTATCATCGTGTGTGTGTGTGTGTGTGTGTGTGTGTGTGTGTGTGTGTGTGTGTTACCAACAAGTAATCTAAAAAGTTGCACTATACACAAGAATTTAAACACTGGTTCATGATAAATACATTTTGTAAAAGGCAAGAGACTCCGTGTAATAATACAAAAGGTTTGTCAGAATGTACGTACAGTACTAATTTGTGCATTAAACGTTTTTTTAACCTAATTAAGAAGCTGTCAGGATATCAGCCAGAACGATGCTACATCTTCTAACCACAGCTGGATGTTGCTCACACTTTTATGAATATCACCTCGTGTGATAAACAACAATTGCATTTAGAAACCTAAATATTTATGGCCTGATCTGAGTAAATGTACAACATGTACACATTTGCACTTAAAGACAAATGCAGGTAAGAACATGAAAATCCATCTGTTAAACTCACTTCAAGGCTTCTCCTTCGACACTATGAAAGCGACCAGTGTGAAAGCATTCTGCACAATTTCAGCTGCTTGAAACAAAAAAAGAAAAAAACCTTCCGCTTCTTCTTTTCAGCTTTCCCTCATGATGCAGATGAGTTTCAAAATTGTCGTGACTCCAGCCTTCTGCTTTCTGTCATCTGAAGGTGTGATCACTATGACTAATGATGGATTGTTGTCAAAGCACAAGACTTCTGACTCCTTTTGCAGGTCAACAATAAATGTGTTGTTTGATCAGATATGTCTTAATCTAAGACATAAATTTAAGCTTCACAATGGTAGTTAAAACAAAAGGGCATTATTTAAATTCATCCCTCACACAAAGCACTTTAGACTGTCTTAACCAGGATTATGAAACATCAGATTACAGGTTAATTAAGACTGTTATCAGCTACCTATTTTAGTGAATTTTCACTTATATGCCTAAATTAAAAAGCTTATAATAGAAAACCTGGTATGGTACTTCATTGTAAAGGAAACACACCATGTTTTCTCGTTTCTGAAAATGGGATTGTTTAGCATTTGGTAAAACACATCCTAAGCTTATTCAGCTTTTATTGCCCAGAACATTTTTCGTGCCTTGCCTCGTAGTCAGTCATATCCTAATCACAATAATTACAGGTTCTTAGTCATCCAGGCCATGGTAGTTGAAAGTCCTCGAGTTGAAGGCAACTGGACTTCATTTTTAGGTTTCACCTCTGATGTGAACGGCTTCTTCAGTTCTGACAGCTGCTGGGGAGTTCCAGGTATTTACTGCCTAAAAAAGGCTCTCAAGCCTGTGTTTTACAGAATTATGCAAAAGTCTTGAGCCTTGCTTCATTGGAGCCAGAAGTTCTTGTAATTTTTTTTTAAGGGATCTTGACCAACAATTTAACAGTTTCTAGAGACTTTTTTTTTTTTGCTGCTTTTTTTCACCCATTTTCAGTCCAGTCCTTGTACCTGACCATTTTCAGAGGAATGTTTTTTCTTTGTCTGATTGTTATGAATTATTCAAGCAAAAAAAAAAAAAAAAGGCACCTGACCCAAGGGATGATCCAATGTTGTGTCTACACATAACAGACAAGTTAGGAAGTAACCTATTTCAAAATGTATCTTTAAGTGCACCAACAAGGTGACTCCTAAGCAGCAATTATCCAAAATCCTGGCATATCTCTGCATGGAGGGCAGTGCATCCTTAAAATGTTGACAAGAAGTGGCAGTCCTAAAAAAGACAGCTGATGAAAAGTCGCATTCTTAAGAAACAGGAAAAAGTGTGTGTGTGTGTGTGTGTGTGTGTGTGTGTGTGGTGGTGGTGGTGGGGGTTTAAAACACAGCGATAGCTCTGTCATTGGTGTTGGGTCAAAACTGATGGCATCATGAATGCAGAAAAGTACCATCAGTTTCATCCACCATGCAATAGCATCTGGAAAGTGTCTGATTGGCTTCATTTTTCAGCATAATGATTATCCTAAACACTGCCAATACAGTAAGCATACCTTGATAGAAAAACACAGATCAATTATGGATTGGCCTCCCCAGAGGACCAACATTCCTGAAGCAGTGTGGGATCATCCTGACAGAGAACGGAAAAAAGGCAGTCGACATCTAAAGAAGAGATTTGAATTGCCTTGCAAGCTTGTTAGAATAGTACAGGCTCTGTTTTTGTAAATCCAAGTATGTTTGCACATTTTTCAAGAAATTGCTGTACCTATTTCCCAATTTCTTTAGTAAAATATAAATAAATTAAAGTGCCTCAAACCATTTGCACAGTACTATAGATGACTGATAGTTGGTGTCATAGGCCATCACCCCTGTTCAGTGATGCACATCTGCATTTCAAGGAGAAGGGACACTCTTTTGAGGACACCAGTGCTTGTACTTGGGACAGAAAATACACAGAAATGTTCGAAGGAAGAATAAAGGAGGCCAACTATGTCCACCCAGAATAACCATCACCAAACAGAGGTGGGGATCCTGTGACCACCCCACATGATTCACGACCTCTTTCAGACCTCTATGGCGAATCCAGCGTGAGATGATGACTTTTATGATTGTGACGTTTGTGTTTTTCTTGTCACCTTAGCTGAGTGGCCTTACGAGCTGCAGCTTTAACATGTTTGTAAAGAGATGCTTCAGCAGCTGGAGCTGGTGCTAAAACCACCAAACCTCCCTCTGAAAAACATTCAGGTACTGCAGATTATAACGTAACGATAACGTGACGTGTTGGCACAAACAGATGAGAGTTACAAGAATGCATGAAAAAGGTAAACCCATCTGACTGCAGCATAACGTGCAGCCTGCATACAATACAGAGGTGGAAATGAGAAACAGGTCAAAATATGCCTGCAGTTTCTGTGACTAAAATGGATCCTCAATGAGTTTTGGTGAGGGCCACAATAATGTGTGAGTGCATGCGTGTACTTTTGTTACTTTTGTGTTTGTGGGTACAAAAGCTGTACTGAGTTCAGTTGCATCAACCTGCCTCTCTTTTGTGGACAAAAAAAAAATCCCCATAAGAAGGCTCACTTTGAGATTAAAGTCGTGAAAACCAAGATAATGCTATCTGAAGTGATATAAATTTGACTGTATGTGCATTTGTGTGTATTTGTGAGTCTGGCAACTGGCAATTTATAAAATGAATCTTTGATTACGCATACAAGAAATGTCCAGGATTAATTCTTCATCAAGATAGGAATGGCTACAGTTAGCCTCGTGTGAAACAGTTACACACAGTTAAGAGTTTGTGACTCCATTTTCTAATGCAGCTCACAGGGAAGCTACTGACAACTTGTTGTTTTAATGTTAATTAAAATGTAATTAATTTAAAGCTCCTTGAGACAACTGTTTGTTGTGATTTGGTGCTATATAAATTAAAATGGAATTGAAATGAATTAATGTGGGCTTTATAATGTTTCTTTTTTCAACTTGTGATCAATGGACGTGTTAATTATTACAATTATAGCGCTGGGATCTACAGTTAGGGAGCCTCATGTTGGTGACATTAACCCTCTCAGCATGATGGGCCATGACTGCCACCTGATTGGTCAGTCCTCTTTCATTATTTTGGTGTCATTTGTTGCTGGCTGAGAATGTCATGTACATCTATTCTGACCAAGTTTGGTTCTGCATAAAATTCTCAGTGAAACAAAGTGCAAACTTGGCAAAGAAAACTTTGAAGCTGAAACCAGGGATGAGTCAGTCAATGACAGCGACGCTGAAGAAGACCGGGAAGGTAACTACGCTTCACCTCTTCGGTCTTGAATTTTAAGCTATTATTTTAATCACACTCTAGATGTTGTCCTGGCAGATGGTATAGAAACTGAAAACTCTTCTTTCCAACCATTTCTTAATACCATTTAATTCTACAATGATGCAAAAACAATTTCAGAGCACTAGAAGTCTTTCTGAAAGTGCTATAACTAAGTTTAAGGAAGTGATTCCTCGACTGTTGTGTTCATCAGTGCCATGTGCCAACACGATGCAGAGTGGCCACCTAAACTCTACTCTCATAGAAGTTGATTATTTTGTTAATAATGTTACATTAGGACATCTTAGTATTTGCCACTGATTAAGGAAAACAGCTCGATGATCATCTCCAGAGGAAGTTATTTGAAGTTTCAGTCAGGTTTCAGAATCATCTCAGTACAGAAATAGCATTAGTGAAGGTTTCAAATGATCTTCTTATGGTCTCTGACCTTGAACTCGTCTCTGCTTGTCGTGTTAGACCTCGGTGCAGCGTTCCATACTGCTGATCATAACATTTAAATACAGACACTAGAAGACACTGTTGGTATTAAAGGAACTGTGGTTGGAGTCTGCTTCACACACAAAAGGTAGTCACAGAGTTCCACAGGGTCCTGTGCTGGGACCAATTCTATTTTACATTTTATATGCTTCCCTTAGGCAGTATCATAGCCATGCAGATGATAAGATATAGTTATCTATGATGTCTATGATGCAAATCAATTAGTTAAACTGCAGGAATGTCTTAAATACATAAAGGCCTGGATGTCCTCTAATTTTCTTCTCCTCAATTCAGACTGAGGTTATTACATTTGGCCCTACAAATGTTAGAAACATGGTTGTCTAGACACTCATTCTGGATGGCACAACCTTGGCCTCCAGTAACACTGTGAGGACTCTGGTCATTATTGACCAGGATATGTCCTTCAATGCACATATTAAGCAAATATGTAGGACTGCTTTTCTGTGCAGTATCTCTAAAATTAGAAGCATCCTGTCTGAGAGTTCATCCATCCATTCTCTTCCACTTATCACTGAAAAACAAGTTAATGTATTTATTACTTTTAGGCTGATGCATTGTAATTCATTATCAGGTTGTTCTAAAAGCTCCCTGAAAAGCTTTCATTTAATCCAAAATGCTGCAGCAAGAGTACTGACAGGGACTAGAAAGAGAGAGCATACAGAGCCCTTCGCTCTCAGACTGCTGCCTTACTTGTGGTTCCTAGGAGAATTAAGAGTAGAATGGGAGGCAGAGCCTTCAGCTTTCAGGCCCCAGTTTGGATTCAGGAGACAGACACCCTCTCTATTTTTAAGATTAGGCTTAAAACTTTCCTTTTTGATCAAGCTTATAGTTAGGGCTGGATCAGGAGACCCTGAACCTTCTTCTCCACTTACCTTGTTTCACTCCCCACATGTTTAAATATCACTGCAGTCTCATATTGCCTGTGGCTGGGGATGGCTGTAGCTCAGGAGGTAGAGCAGGTCACCTACTAATTGAAAGGTTGGTGATTCAATTCCTGGCTACTTCAATCTGCGTGCCAAAGTATCCTTGGGCAAGATACTGAAGATTCCCAAGTTGCTATCCGATGCAACCGTTGGAGTATGAATGTGTTGCTGTACGAATTGGTGAATGAGGCATGCTGTATGAAGCTCTTGAGTACTCAAGGTAGAGTAGAAAAGCACTATTTAACATTGGGTCCATTTATTTGAGATAAGCTACATTTTAACACAATAGACAAAATGATGTTCAAAGTCATGTTCAAAATTCTCATTCTTTCAACCCCTTCTGTAATGACGTTTTTTTTATAGATCAATATAGCTCTTAAAATATACCTTTAAGTATTTATTCAAAAAAGCAAGCTTTAGTACATATAGCTATAAAATTATACAAATAATAATAATAATATGAAGCTTGTGTAAATTAATGCAAATTATCCAAGAAGACAAAAAATATTAAAAAAAGAACTGGGATACATAATCTGGATTCTTACAGTAGGACTTAATGACACACATAGTATGATATTTACAAACAATTACAGCAGTGACCTCAGTGTATGTGGTGCTCAGTGCTGATTAATATCAAATATAACAAATGTGTGGTCCATCTTCAAATGAGCTGAACCTCAGGTTAAATTTGACCTTCATACTATGAATATTTTGGGAAGTCCAAGTCCTCTAAATACATAAAGGAAAATATAAAATACAAGAAAATACATCTTCAAAACAATTTATTGCCCACTCAGAGTTTATTTGGTTCCTGGAAACTGAAACTTAATGGGAAGTGCAGCATCAGGAGATGTTGGTGGGCATGCTGAAAGCACGGTGAGAGCAGGTGAGGAGGCGGAGATTGAGGCGGAGCTCACCGTCTGCGGCACAAGCTGGTGTCTGCATCTGCAGCCTGAATCGTAGAGGAGCCTCAGCACGTCCTTACGGAAGCGCACACCCACCAGAGCATACAGGACAGGGTTGAGGCAACAGCGGGTATATGCCAAGGCGCAGGTGATGTACTCCAACATCAGATTGCAAAACTGGCCGAATATTTTGCGGGACAGCACGGCAGTGTACGGCAACTGGAATACCAGAAAAACCAGCACCAGGGCCACCATCAGCTTCAGGGTACGCTGCCGTTGCCACTGCTTCCCTCGCCGATGTGCGTGTCCTTCCCACAGCACTCGAGCAATTGAAGTGTAGCATGCCACCATAATGAAGAGGGACAGGCAGAAGACAGCAATGATTGCGCCGCTGGGGACCAGTCTTACTCGTCCACTTATTTGCATGCCACAGTATGGCTCGCTGCCGTTGCATGACACCCCAGAGAAGAGGATTTCAGGTAGGCTTAGGACCACTGCAACAAGCCACACCCCCACAGCAGTGACCTTCCCACCTGTTAGAATTTGACTGCGCAGTCTGAGCATCTCCTGTGCTCGTGCTACAACCATGTAGCGATCGACGCTGATGCACGCCAGCAGCAGCAGCCCGCTGTATGTGTTGATGGCGTAGGTTGCTCGTGTGGCCTTGCAGAGAGGACCAGAGAAGATCCAACCCTGGTGAGTGTCAATGGCCTGCAGTGGGAGCGTGAGGAGCAGGAGGAGGTCAGCCAGCGCCAGGTGGAACAGGAAGACATCGGTCATGGAGCGAAGCCGGAGGCGGCGATAGAGAGCAAAGGTGGCGATCACCAGGGAGTTTCCTGCAATGCCCAGCAGGAAGATGATGCAGAAAACACAAATTTGGAAGGTTTTGATGATGCGAGTCTGGTGCTCATCAGCATCACACCAGTCAGAGTTATTGTCAAAGTAATCATCGGGATATGAGTCGTTACTTCCATTCCACCATGAGTAGTTCAAGTAATCATCTGTATGATCGTAACGGCAATCCATTTCTGATGGGGGGAAAAAAAAGACTTGTCAGTCATTTATCTTCCAATAAGAATGGTTAAAATAAAGAAGATAAATACCATGTCTGTAATCAGCGTTAGCAATTCTGCTTTTTTATTCATTTAAACACCACAGAAGATAAATCTTGGAGACTTTATTGATCCTCAGCATTCCCTTTAGTTGAGGTGTGGACAATTAACTTTCCCAAGAGGCTAAAATTTAGGCCTAATTGTAACATCTGCTCTCAGCTGTAGCAGTTTATAAAGGAAAAATAAATACAGAGCAGAAGTGAGTTCAGCTTATTGGCGTGGCCCTCCACAACAGTCCCAGTTTTTCATGCGGCTCCTTGAGAAAATTAGTTTGCCCCTCTGCTTTAGGGGCAAGAAGAGGTGGACATTTTTGCCTTTTTGCTTTTCAGTAAATTGACTTAAAAACTAGTGGATAGGCGGGAATATGCTGGTTGCCAACCCACGCTCAAGCAGCCACTAAATCTTTGGTCTGTGACCAGTGCTGAGTGTACTAAATTCAGTAATCACATTACAGTTCCAATTATGTAATTGCTTGTGTTGCAAACGTTCTTCAGTTATCTGCATGGGGGGCGGATACAACGAAAAAGCCTTTTTCTTCCTGTGTACTCGGCCTACAGTCAGGTCATTTCAGTTCCTGAGCAGGAGGAGGAAAATGTTGCAGTGGTCTAGAACTTTGGACAAGAGTGTGATGCCAACCGGAAAAATGCATCCAGGACATAAACAACTGCATCATACTGTTAACAAAACTTCAGCTCTTTGCAAGCGTCTGCACAGACAGTAAAGGTAGCAAAAACCCAGAGTGATGTTAAAACTGATTTCTGGTCTTTTGTCTTGCCCACCTATCATTTCCAGCTGCAACATTTATTAACATTTACTTCAGCTGGAAGTGAAGAGGTTCTTGGGCCCAGACAGACTGCAGCACACAGGAGAAACCAGAACTTCAGGAGAAAACCTGCACACACACAATGTCCAGTTTTGATCCAGGACCCTCTTGTGAGGCAGCAGTGCTAACCGCTGAGTCACTGTTCTGCTAGAAAGGGCTAGAAATGACCCTCATCGTGAGTTTGAGGAATAGCATATTTTTATGATTATTTGAGGTATGTTCTTCTGCTTTTTTTTTTCTTTTTTTGTATAGTAGCTAGCTTATCTCAACCATTCACTAATAACACACTGACCACTGCAATGCCATCTCATTTCAGGGCACATTTATTAAATTTTAAAAAGAAAAAAGGAAGGAATAATCTACACGGAGTTCAGTGTAAATGAAACATGTAACTAAAGAGTGCAGCTAACGTTTTCTGCACAGACTTTGGTTTTTTGTTTTTATTTATAGCATAAATTTCAAGCAGTCAGTTGTGGGCAAATAGCTGCCAAGCTGCACAGATACAAACCTCCTGCTGTTCTGACACATCTGTAGTGTATATCTTGAGTCATTCTGTACTTATGCAAAATGCCACAGAAAGACCAGCTTGCGTGAGGACCTATTATTGTTAAAAAAAATGCAGTGCTCCTTTTACATGAAGCCGGGGCTGATTTTGAGTAGTGTTTTGCACTGCGCGTCACGATATCAGGAAATACTAACCCCTTTGAATCAGGTTGAAAGTGAGAGATCTGTAGCTGAGCTCCTCAGTTTGACTAGGCAGCTGTGATATTTTAGTCATTTTGAAGCATGTTGCGTGACACTGGCATCAGATCGTTGGCACAGGGGAAATCGTGGGTAGCTTGAAGGTTTACAGATCAGTCAGTGTCGCGTGCTAACAGCTTTTATAGGCAGTTTCCACAAGCACCCTTTATCATTCCATCTTTAACAATGTGAGCGTTTGAACAAGCTGCTCACCGTGTTAAATTTATGACCGCAAACATTTCTTAACTTGTCTACCTGATGTTGGGGACACACATTAAGGTAAGAGGAAAAGCAGAACATTGCTTGGACAGGCTTGTGTCTCACAGGGTTTGGTGTGATTGTAATTTTCACTCCTCAAATGGAGCAATGAAACTTCTTGGGTTAGGGTTGCAGTTAAATATCGAGTCAGTCAGACTGGAGGGAAGGTTTTCAAAACTGGAATTAGTAAAAGTTAATTTAAAACAGAATCTCCCTTATTAGAAATGTTCGGGCAAACTGAAAAAATCTAACAAACAAAATATTTCTTTGTTATATATTATATTTGGAATATTTTTTGCTCTGCATTCCAAATCTAAATTGAACGAATGTGTATTCATAAACTGGCAGGTAGCTAGGATTCATTTAAGAAAAAAAATGCTTTAATAAACTTTTCATGTGCAATTTAATAATATGAGAAAAATTCAACACACCTATCTGCACTCGGATTTGCTGCAGCGAACGCATTTTTCCTGTGGTGCAGTCATAAAAGTCTTAAAGAATTATCTTGCAGTACTCGGAAACTAGAGTTTAACATAAAGTCTGCAAGTTTGGATGACGCTTACTCTGAATATAACTCTCTTATGATGACAAAGGAGCATCACATTCCTTATGCATGTTATATTCATGAGTCAAAATTTTGATTCAGTTTAAAAGACAAACTGAAGAACTTAAACACCCAGCACCCTGTTTTTGTAACATTGTTCTTCCTGCAGTGGTTTGTTGGCACACTCCGGCTTTCAAAATGAATTTCACAATTGCATTTTTATTTCTGACTTTGCTAATAAATGCCCCGCGTTACAAAGTAATAGTAATTTGTATTGCTACTTCCACCCCATACAGAATTTCTCTCTCTGGGTGAAGGGATATGGATCTCACGATGTTCAAATAAAAAGCTTCATCGGCAAAGTTCCTAAACTTTTTCACCTAATTTTTCAAAAAGTTTTTTTATTTTTTTTAACTTTTAAGGATAGTCAAAATGCTTGTTTATGCATTAAAAAAAAATAATTATGTTTTGCATGCATATAAATTTATCAGCTGAGGACGGGCAGCGTTTGTGGCGGTGCACGGGATTTTGTGTTTATTAATTCTCTTTTAATTCTTTTCTGTGGAACAATTCAAGGTTTTTTTTGGTGGGATTTAAAGCCCCTTCAGCAAATGTTGCGGTTGTTCTTTTCATAGTCTGAACTTGGATTTGATTTTTGAGGCTGGCTTTTGCACTTTGCACAAGCATTTCGAGCATTCAGGCACTTCCATTTCCGCCTGAACTCTAAACATCTCCTGCACAATATTAATTATTTGTATTCTTTATTAATAACAACAGAATGCTGCACATTACGTCACAATATCGGAAACGTTTACCTCCTGTACAATCAAGTTGAAAGTGAGATCAGCCCCACCAAACTCAAAGACGCCATGTTTGAGTAGGCAGCAGTTTTATATTTCAGTCATTTTTAAAGTCTGTCTGCAGCTTTAGGATCACAGGAGTCAGTTTCATATTTTATTGCCAGTGTAACAGCTGCAATAAATAACATTCTGTTTTTGGCTGAAGCATTCATCACTCTAATTCCATTATAACTATTGTAAATCCCAACTTGTGCTTTTACAGTCACTTCTATGATTACAGAAATATTATTCTGATTGCATGGCAGTCATTTCTCGGGTGTAATTTTCAGGCGGCTGACAGCTCTTCCTCCCATATAACACAAATCAAGTGATTATGAGTCATGTGTGGACTCGGCTTTGTTATGAAATACAGCCACACATTTCATCACTGTGGATTGTCCACACCAAATGCATCAAAATAACAAATTTTACCAATTTAAAATAATTTGGTTCTTTATAAAGTTATCATTACTTGCATACATGCACCTGCATATCAAAGCATGTGAAAGTGTTGCCTTTCAGCTTAACCATGGTTATTAAATGATGTGAATTTGCATTATAGAAAATGTTACATTATGTATTTTTATTGTTATATTTCTGTGTCCTCACCTGTTGTGTTTGAGGTGTTCAACATGTCCTCGGTCCTCCTCCTGTGGCTGTTGGGAGAGATTTCTGAAACTGCCACGTTTAAAAACATGCCTGTGGGGTAAACCTTAACCAATGAAACGCACTCTGCGTTTTGCTGACCTCGCCATACCCCTAGAGTTGTTTGTCTCTTCAAGAAGATGTGAGCATGAACTGTCACATGACACCAACTGAGCTGTTGTCATCTTATCTATTAAATCTGAAGTGATTCACACAGATCTTTATGTTACCAGTCAACAAATCTGACACAAACTCATCTGATACTGTAAATGTAATGTTTTTTTTTCCTTTTTATTATAATGCATTAGAGCTGTGCAATTTTCATTTCATTTACATTTTTTTGCTTTATTAAAACAATACAATTGAGATCAAATAATATTACTCATTTTGCCTATATGTGCTGACTCCTCAACAGGCTGCGGCAGGAGTGGCAGGCTTATTTTAGTTCACTTTTATTCATTTATCCATTCAGATCTCAATATTGACCAAAATAATTTGGGTTATGATTTTCTTTTTCCATAAACCATCAGTTCTGTGTGAATTCACCTTTTTAGACATTGCTCCTTTGCCAAAATTTAACCTCTTAGTTGTTACAATTTTCATATTAAAGTGCACTTTGTTTTAGGTTCAACTGGCAGTCAAACGTGTCAAACCACATTGTGGGGCGTGACTGGTGACTGGTACCGAGACCAGTTTTCAACCTTGCCTAACTTGTTTTGAGAGTATGTGATCGTTTGAGAACTCTAGCCACAAAATGGTCAACTCCTGAACTCTGTCAAGCATTTGTTCTCTAACCCATTGCTCGTGGGATTCTGCACAACCGCTATGAAAACCGTTATTTCTGACACCTGAAGCCATGAGGTCAATGGCATTCAGCTAAAAAAGTAAGGAGACAAACACAAGGTTGTCATGCATGTTATGTTGCATGATTTTATTTTATGTTATGTATGCTGTACAGTGATTGAGAGACCAGCACATATACTTTATACCAGGATCATTTCCAGGATGGGGTGGTAAAGGAGGAGGACCGAGAATAAGACAGGGGAGCAGGAAATCAGCATATTTTATGAGAAATAAATATAGATTTTTATTTTTTTTTTTTGGGGGGGGGGGAGGGGTTACACCAAAGTAAAACTGTACCTTACCACCAAAACCAACACATTTACAAAGACACTTTGAAAGGAAATGTTTTTCAAGTTTGGTTTGCATCCCACTTCTCACAGTTTCACTGCTGCTTGGCAAGTCGTTTGTGAGTGTTTGCAGAAAAGTAGGCATCTTCCATGCAAACTACTGGTGGCTGCAGGAACCTGTAAGTGACTAAAGCAGCAGCAATAGGTTTTCAGTGTAGCACTATACCTCTTTACAATCAATTTCACCCTGGCAACAGCTAGCAACCTCCAACCACTCACAACTGGTCAGGGGATACACTTTTTTCCTCCTTGCTGCTGGTGGTTGCCAAGATCCAAGTACAGAGTAACTGGACATGACAAATTAACCAATTCCAGGTAGATGCTACATAGCCAAGTTTCAGCTATGTGGCTCACTACCCTTGTGTTGCATTGCTGTTGGCAATAGAAATAATTTTCATTTACCTTAATTATCCAAGCAAAAATACGGTTTATTTTCTCACCTATTGTTAATAATAATAAGAGCGTGTTGTATGCTGTTGAGCTTTCCTCTTCGCCGGTTTTGACTCATCAGTCTTCACTCTACCTTTGATGTTTTCCACAGATCGTTTCTCAGTAATGGGCAAAAGACAAATTATATTTATCTACCCTTCTCTCTATGAAATGAGGTTTTCTGTTTTTTCAAAAGTTGTTGCTGCTGGGGGTTTCACATGAGTTACATATTCACGGTAATATTTAGATTTTAGTCATGAAAGCACTAATAATAAAATAAGTTATACAACTCGCAGCTGTTTCATGTTATTGTGAACACTAATGGAGATATGCTAGCTGGTTTGATCTGTGTTTAAAGCATCGAGAAAACATCAGGCGTTTTGTCTGACTGAAGGTGTGATAATTAGAAGGTGATCGAAATTATCATGGTCCTTAATGTAGCTGGCCTGGTGACCTACTTTAAGTGACCTCTACAGCATTAAACAAGGGGCATATTTAGACCTGCCACATTTTCTTGGCTCTAGTTTGCAAAAGTAAATGTCTCATAGAAACTGTATGGCTAACAAAAGAAGGGTGTAGATCTATAGATACATTGCAGCTGCAAGCCAACAGTTAAAAGATAATGACACAACAGAGAGCAAAGACCATAAAAACAAACCTTAACTTCTATTTATTTACTAATTATGCTAAAAGAAACTGTTGAAAACAGAAGAACTCAGTAGATTTTTCCCGTGAAACATAATAATTTGAATAAAATTTGTATAAGAACCATCAGTCCCACCCAAACATGACCCACATTTAATGTGTTGTAAACTGGTCACCCTACTCATGCGTTCTACACTGCCTAACCCCTACCCTTTATTTCCGTGGTGACAGTATATGGTGGTTTAAGATAGCAAGATTTCAGTGGAGGTTTTGTAAGCCAAATGCAGAAGTTTTCATAAAGCTGCATTGTATCAGTTTGAATGAAGAAACTCAAAAGCCCTGTGCTCTTGTGACATTCATAAAGCCACAGAATTATGACAACTTAAAACAATATTTACATTACAAAATAACCACTAATGTGTGCTTGCATGCATTCATTTGACCAACACATGCCAAATGACATCAGGCTGCAATGTCATTGCCTCCACTCGAGGCTCAAGCTGCTCTGGCGTCAGCAGCATTACCAGTTTAATTATCACTATTCCCGCTGTTTGATAAATGGGTCAGATAAACTGATTTCATGTGCTCGAATGTGTGTTCATGCTGGGTATGTGAATTCAAAACTCGTCTGATCGCTGTGGAGGCGTTAACAATGATTAGACCACAGCATCAGGTTTGCAGGCCATGAGAAAGTCATACAACAAGTTTCTCTGCAATGTTTTTGCTGATGGGAACTCTTTGGCATGTTGACAGCTCAGCTTGCAGACTGATGATCCTTAATCCCCAGTGTGGTTTAGTTAACTTCTGATTGCAAAGCTACATGCTTGTTTGTACGTGCGGTTGATGCAGAACAATGTGAAAGTGGTGACCTACTAGTCAACTTGTGCACATAGTCAAGACTGGTTTTTATTCACTCCCCACTTTTGATTTTGCATTTCTGAAGACTTTTATATCTTTTACACCAGCCAGTAATTTTAAACATCTTCCGTTTTAACTTTTGCTTAAAGATGTTTTAGAAAGCTGGGGCTGGAGGTTATTGATAATGTGTCAATAAAGGCCAATAAATGA
Source organism: Pterophyllum scalare (assembly GCA_024447675.2). Lineage (NCBI taxonomy): Eukaryota > Metazoa > Chordata > Actinopteri > Cichliformes > Cichlidae > Pterophyllum > Pterophyllum scalare. The sequence continues at coordinate 62,238 of JAMQGT020011966.1, read as the reverse complement.
TCAATAACTACCAGACATGTAAAGAAAGAATGGATGAGTCTCACTTTGAAAAGTGAACATGCACGTATCTTATTGCATTATATTATGACATGTACGAAGTAAATATGCAATTTATGCTATTACATTTTTTATAACTTTTATATTTTTTATTATATACTATATAATATAATATTTAAAATGTGTCCTGGTAGCTGTTCATGACTTACTGAGGATTTGACTGTTTCCTAACCTTTAATAACATCATTATAACAATCTGAGATTTAAATTAATAATTCTCCTGATAGCTAAATAATGTTAACAACAGGCCGGAATCTAAAAAATGTTAAAAAAAAAAAAAAAGTATTTAGATTATTGGATGAAAATGTGACATAAGGCAGTAACTGATAAAGTCCAATGTCCCCTGATATTTTGCTTTGTCCAACATAAAAATGGGGTTAGCTGATTAATCATTTTAATAATGAAGTGATAGCTTTTAGCAGGTATGATGTACAGAAACTACTTCTAATTCAGTTTTTAAGTCTTTCAAGTATTTAATGGTTCAACTCAATAGATCGTTTCTGACCTCCGACCTCATCATAACATCAGGTGGTTATTTTATAACAGATCCGTGCAGCTGTGCACACATTTGAAGCAAACTAGAAAGGTTTTCCATTTGATTTATTACGTCCTTCTCTACTTTTTCTCCTGCGCAGCTGTTTATATTTTGCATTGGTACGTATGCGCTGATGAGCTGTGCTGCACACGCACACGCGGAGACGCATTAAATGTGCTCTTGTCTGATATCTGCTTTCATGTTGTTCAGGTTCATACAGCAAACGTACTTCATCTGTGATAGCAGTTAGCAGGGCTGTTACACCTAACTAAAACTAAACTGAAAATAAAAACTGGGCTTATGAAAAAAATAATTCTAGAATAAAATAAAAATGTACAGTAAATGTCTTCATTCGGTCAAATTAAAGGTGCCAAGTGGCCAAATGAGGAATTTGTGCTTCTTCTTTTTTTAAATTAAGGATGTCTATATGATTGAATCTACTGTTTGTATTGTAATATTTATTCTGCATTACTGAACTTTTGAACACAAATCTCTCTGTTATAATAGTTAAAAGGACCAAAGCAAACGCTCAAACTGATTTTTTTAAACTACAGTGAAACAAGCAAGCCTACTCTGGAATCTAAAGGACTAAAGAAAAAAAACATTAACTCTGGCTGTTAGTGGCACTGCTGAACTGACCTGATTTATGCATTTATAAAGTAAAAATAAATATGCTCTGGTCCTGTAAATAACACTGTTGTGCTGCTAAACTGTCTTAACAATTCCTGGAGGTAAATATGTGTAATTCATACTGATAGATCAAAATAACCCATCTGTAGTTTATTCAGAATTGGCATGCAAAAAGGAAAAAAAAAGCTTAACGAGTTAATCCAGCTTTTGTCACCTGTCAAATATTTCAAAGATCAGACAATTTTATGCAAAGAAAAATCTGCATGAGAAGCTGACTGACCTGCTGTAATTAATCACTCAGTGACATAAGTAAAAATAAATCTAAGGTAAAGAAACAGGACCATCTTTACAGAAACCAGAGTACCCGTTCTTCCTTCAGAATGGAGTACAAGTTTGTACTTGTGATTATTTTGCGAGCTCGGCCGCGTGTCATTTATCACATCTGTTAAGTTCTGCACCGAGACGACCCGCCGGATCCACGGGATAACGAACATTTACAGTCTGGGGCTCGTGTGATGTTCACATCAGGGCTGCGAATACGTATCCTTTAAATCATTTTACAATTTTTTTTTTTTTAAAAGAAGTTCAATTACTTTTTTGCTTTCTTTGCATTTTATCTTTTTAGTTTGTTTTTTTTAATTATGAATCACTTTGTGTTTGTGTTTGCACTTCATGCAGGCACACAAGATAAATTAAATCTGGCACTAATTTAATTTAAGCATATTATTGTTGTCACTAAAACACTGAATAATTTTATCGTGCAGCTGTTTTATTGGCTTGAACGAGCTTTTACAGGTGCCCCTGATGAAGAACCACTGGGTGTTTAAGCACACATGAAACTAATATTAATATAGAGGACAGTATTATCTATGATTTCTGTTAGATGGTTCCTTTTATAATGCAGCAGGCAACAAATACTGATGCAGCATCTTCAGCTCTGCATATTGCATTACTCTGCAGTTCCACCCAGCAAAAGAAAGAAGAGCTTAATTACCCAAAAGCTTTCAGATTTGTATGCTTGTTTTCAATCTGATATATTTCATTCTTTTTTTTCTAAGAACTTTTGCTGAAACATTGATGTCAGTTATTTTACAAATTAATGTTTTAGCGCTGCGCCTGAACGACGGCTTCATTAGAAAACGGCCATGCAGCGTGACTGAGCTTCCTTTGCTTTGAGGACGTAACTCTGAAACTACAGAAACAGGCGGAGGTGTGAAGAGAGACCGAGGGGTGGGGGGTATCTTTAGTCCTAGACCCTGAGGAAATAACACTAGTTTCAGATAAGGTTCTTATGAGAAATATTCATGACCAGTTTATATTAACAGAGTTCATGAGCTCATTTTATTTAGATGTTGGTCAAGTGGAGCCCTCGAAACAAACAAAACGGTGGAAAGGTGTTACACAAACCGGGTATGAAACATTAGCATGAATTGCTTTGAGGTGTTTAATGCTTTTCCTTTTCTGTCTGTTAGGTAAGGAGGGAGACCAAGAAACCAGCTCCCCCCTGCTCTGAAAGGTCAGTGCTGCCTCCGACTACGCAGCAGGTTTTGTTGAGATGTGGAGACACGTTAAACAGCACGGCACATGGTAAAGAAAAGGGAGAGGACAAAGGAGCAAAACCACAAAGCCAGCCTTCTGTGAAAAATGCAAAGCGGCTGCTGTTGAGCAGCGTCTAAATTTATGCCAGTGTGGACACAATGTTTTAAACTGACTGGAAAAACTTCCTCCTTTAGCCAGCGCACATCTAAAATGAATCCCGCGACTAAAATGCTTTAAAATTCTGCCCAATGGCAAAGCACTCTGATTTTGATGTGTAAATAATACAAACATACAGTAAAACATTGTGATTCTGTAACATTTCTTCAATAAATAGTGTGTTTTCCTTTTGAATGCTGTTTGAAATGCTCGCTGCCTATTTCTGTCCTGTTGGCGTGCCCTCTCCTGCTGTGCAGTGCGCTGCAGTGGTTTATTTGATGTGTGGAAACTTTACAGGTAGTTTTTTTTCTAAACCCTCACATGTGTTTTATGAGTCAATGTTTCTAACCTACAGATATTGTCTGTCAGTGTTTCTAATGTGTTCATTTTATAAAGAAACCTGACTGTCATTGGAAATCAACCATCTGCGCAACTATGCTATATAACTATGCTACAGATGAAGCTGCCTGTAACATAATAATAAAAAGTACACATACACACACACACACACACACACACACACGTGTTGATTTAAAAAAAAACTGTCATTATTGTTCACTTGAACAAAGTTATATAAAAATTTAAACTCATTTCCAGGTCTCATTTTGGACTCTGCTAACGTATTTTAACATGATTCACAAATCAGTATCATCCTCATGTATCTCCACATGGGCCTCGGTGCAGTTCATCCTCTCTCTGAAACAGCCTATTTAGCCCCTCCCCTTTAAGATAATTATCTCCACCAAGGAGGATATATTGTGGTAGCATTTGTGTGCTTGTGTGCCTGTAAACACACCAGCACCATATCTCCTTTAATGATTTTGCAAGCTGATACTTTTTTAAGTTATTGGGTTGCACCTGTAACTCTTCAGGTGGCCGGAGAACTGCACGACTTGAGTTTGTCCAGGACCTGAAACCGTCGCCAAAGTGATTAAACGGCACTTCAGAGCCTCTCCCCTGTCGGAATAATTAACGTGTTTGCAAAGTGTTTGCTTTCGCTGCGCTCAGGCCCATCAGCCCGCCACCACAGGCTGATCTTAAGGTTCAAAGATTTCATGCATGTGAAGAGTGACGTGGGAAAAACAGACCAGACTCTCTCACTTGCATTTAAGTGGTTTCTTAGAGAAAAAAAAAACAAAGAAAAAACAAAAAAACAGCTTCACCACATCTCAGACTTTCATCCAGCAGACAGCAGGCCTGTCATGTGACATGAGGTGGATGAAGGTAATAAGTCTACAGTGGTGTGAAAAAGTGTTTGCCCCCTTCCTCATTTCCTGTTTTTTTGCATGTTTGTCACACTTAAGTGTTTTGGAACATCAAACCAATTTAAACAATAGTCAAGGACAACACAAGTAAACACAAAATGCAATTTGTAAATGAAGGTGTTTATTATTAAAGGTGAAAAAATATCCAAACCATCATGGCCCTGTGTGAAAAAGTGATTGCCCCCCTTGTTAAAACATACTATAACTGTGGTTTTTCACACCTGAGTTCAATTTCTCTAGCCACACCCAGGCCTGATTATTGCCACACCTGTTCTCAATCAAGACATCACTTAAATAGGAGCTGCCTGACACAGTAAGGTCCACCAGAAGATCCTTAAAAGCTACACATCATGCCGAGATCCAAAGAAATTCAGGAACAATTGAGAAAGAAAGTAATTGAGATATATCAGTCTGGAAAGGGTTATAAAGCCATTTCCAAAGCTTTGGGAATCCAGCGAACCACAGTGAGAGCCATTATCCACAAATGGCGAAGACATGGAACAGTGGTGAACCTTCCCAGGAGTGGCCGGCCGCCCAAAATTACCCCAAGAGCGCAGCGACGACTCATCCAAGAGGTCACAAAAGACCCCACAACAACGTCCAAAGAACTGCAGGCCTCACTTGCCTCAGTTAAGGTCAGCGTTCATGCCTCCACCATCAGAAAAAGACTGGGCAAAAATGGCCTGCATGGCAGAGTTCCAAGGAGAAAACCACTGCTGAGCAAAAAGAACATTAAAGCTCGTCTCAATTTTTCCAAAACACATCTTGATGATCCCCAAGACTTTTGGGAAAACATTCTGTGGACCGATGAGACAAAAGTGGAACTCTTTGGAAGGTGTGTGTCCCATTACATCTGGCGTAAAAGGAACACTGCATTTCAGAAAAAGAACATTATACCAACAGTAAAATATGGTGGTGGTAGTGTGATGGTCTGGGGCTGTTTTGCTGCGTCAGGACCTGGAAGACTTGCTGTGATAAATGGAACTATGAATTCTGCTGTCTACCAAGAGATCCTGAAGGAGAATGTCCGACCATCTGTTCGTGTACTCAAGCTGAAACGAACTTGGGTTCTGCAGCAGGACAATGATCCTGAAACACACCAGCAAGTCCACCACTGAATGGCTGAAGAAAAACAAAATGAAGACTTTGGAGTGGCCTAGCCAAAGTCCTGACCTGAATCCTATTGAGATGTTGTGGTATGACCTTAAAAAGGCCGTTCATGCTCGAAAACCCTCTAATGTAACTGAATTAGGACAATTCTGCAAAGATGAGTGGGCCAAAATTCCTCCAGAACGCTGTAAAAGCCTCATTGCAAGTTATCGCAAACGCTTGGTTGCAGTTGTTGCTGCTAAGGGTGGCCCAACCAGTTATTAGGTTTAGGGGGCAATCACTTTTTCACACAGGGCCATGATGGTTTGGATTTTTTTTCACCTTTAATAATAAACACCTTCATTTACAAATTGCATTTTGTGTTTACTTGTGTTGTCCTTGACTATTGTTTAAATTGGTTTGATGTTCCGAAACACTTAAGTGTGACAAACATGCAAAAAAAACAGGAAATGAGGAAGGGGGCAAACACTTTTTCACACCACTGTACATGAACATGGTTGACGTTTTACAACTTTACCCGGAATTTCACCGTTTACATTAGCTTACAGATCTTCTAATGGGCCTTGAACGTGTGACTGTAAGCACAGATTTCTGCATGTGTCGCTTAACTGAACAGAAATCTGGTCTTCTTCCAGATATTTTTGATAAACAAAAAAGTAATTTATGCATGAGTAAATGAAGTTTTAATATCGCATTGTTGGATTAATAAACTGGCATCCTGTAACCTGTCGGCTGTACTTTTGTTCATGTTTCCTCCATCTAAATTTCACTCACTGTCACTTGGATGGAAATGTCCCTTTGCAGGTTTTCTGCAGTATTTATACACCTAAATATCAACCTCACTTTTTTCCCCCCGTGCTCGCCTACCTTATACCTCAAAACCAGGTTTCTGAAATACAAAAACACAGTAGTTTAGAAACCTGACTGTAACCAGGATGCAGATGTCCATTTAAACCCATTCGATCAATGTCTGCCAGTGTGCAGCAGCCCCTGAATGCCAGATCAGTTTCCTGTCTCCGCAGGCTGAGGTGAACACAAGCCAGTTGAAAAAACTCTGACATCCTGTACATTTAATGCCACAAAACACAGGAAGCTGTTGTTTTCATACCTCTGTGTGTATCTATAGTGGGTAAAAGTTTATCTGTGTGAAATGCGAACTTACTTTCAGGCCACCTCTTTTTCCCAACATCTGGTTGAGTTATCATGAAATTATAAACAAAATATGAGGAAAGTGTGGGCTGGAATATTACTACCACTACGTGCTGTTAGTAAATAGGACCAGATTATACACTGTTTATGGGTTTTCTGCCTATCATTCATGCTGCACACACTTCCTGATTCCTTGTGCTGCCTTTGCTGCTGCTGCTGCTAAACAAAGGAAGAAATCCCTTAAGAGTGTTTCTGCCTGTTATTTTTGAAGGAACAGGAAACTGGGCATTCCAGGATAGACCCACAACAATTAGAAGCTTTGTCACTTTAGTATCATGTACTTTAGGTACATCCCATTACTTACTGCGCAGCAAAATAACATGAAGCTGTAGTCTGTCTCAGGCCTTTTGGATGTTTTTTATTCTATCAGCTTACTCTCAGCAAATGACAGGAGAAAGATTAAAACTAACTGTCAACTTTTAATACTTTCTGTCCTTCTAAAAACATGTCACTATGACAACAGCTCAGTCACAAGGCCTATTGACTATGGAAAAAGTAACATTCATTTTGATCATTTAATTATTTAACATGATTATTAACCTAAATATTTTGGGAGAGGGTCCATAACTTTGGGAAGGGTGTAGTGACCAGAGACATTGAATGTTAATGAAATCAAGCTTGGAGGTGAGCGAATTCAGCTACAACCAATGGGAGTGAAGGATACCACTGACTGACACATTGCAGTAAATTCATTAGACATCTGGAACTGCAGCTTTCAAAGGTCCACTGCAGTGGCAACAAGATGCTCAGAAAGCTGCAGACTCATGCATCCCAAGTGATGGAGAACCATCAACCAGCATCTTGGTTGCTCACCATTGAAAGCAGACCAGGTGACCTTGAGGATCTGAAAAGTGAAGCCAATCTGGAAGTGTCTGAAAACTAAATTTATATTGGTGCCAGCAGGTGGCAATAGTTCAAAGACTTCCAGTCCTGTAGAGGTCTATGTGAAAACACCCCTTGATCCTGACCTCTGAAAAAACACTTTCCTGATTAGTTGATTGGCTCAGTCACTCATTTCAGGTCATACTGAATAAAAAAATGTAGTAAATTTTGATCCTTCCCCGAATCAGAAAGGTGGATTAGCCATCAATGAGCATGAAGTTTAACATTAGGACCCAAGTTGAATAGCATTAGTATTTTCTTGTATATTTCCACTTCATGTTTTGCCCTGTTCATCACACCACACAGCAGTGGCTCCCACCAACAAAACCACTGAACTAAACATGCTGAGCTGTGAAATTTGCTTCCTTTTTTACTTTCTCAACACTAATGTATGAAGACGTCTTACGCCAACATTAGTAGTTCTGAAATTTTTTGCACGTTTTCAGTAAAACAGTTGGACTAAATGGTGCATTATTTTGAATAGAATCCCTTTTTTAACCTCTTTCTATCTTTCGTTCCCTCCGTCTTATCATGTTAAGTCATTGTCAGACCGGCATCCTTCCCTCATCGCTCTCCTTCTGTCATTCAGCATGTTTACCAGGGATCTTTCACCGACACCGAACACACTCGTGTGCATCTACAGCCAGCAGAGATAAGGAGGGCTGGGCTTCCTTCTTAACGCACTGAGCTCCAGGTCTGAAAGCACTTCGGGTCACAAATCAACCTCAGCTGCTGTCCACAATGATCCTCTACCTGCTCTTCCCTGCACTCATCCTCGGTACGTGTTTGCCTTTATGTGTGGGGTTTTCAGTTTGCTCACATTTACTGCTTTTTCCATTTGCTATTATATTTCCATGAATTGTTTTCCCTGTGTGTGTGTGTGTGTGTGTGTGTGTGTGTGTGTGTGTGTGTGTGTGTGTGTGTGTGTGTGTGTGTGTGTGCGTGTGTGGGCGTGATGAAGGAAATAGCAGCAGCAGCAAACAAAAGCCAGAATTCCTTTAAAATGGGTCCGACTCGCATGTGTGAGCTCAAATAACCTTTTTAAGTCTGTTCTTTGCAGGTATTGTGGAATCGCAACCAGCTGACCATGCAGTGGAAAAGCAAGATGAATTTGGGAGGAACCAAGTATTCAACAGTAAGTTAATTTCTTACTTCAGCATTTCAGTACAAGGGCAAACACGCAGCCTGGAGGCCAGAGGCGGACCAGCCAAGGGTCCATTTTGGTCCGCTGGAAGGCCTGCTCCTGTTTTTCCATAAAATAAATTTCTGCTCCTCGTGTGCTGATGCTAGCTTTACAACATGGGACTAATACTGTCTGGAAAATATTTCATGATCTTAAATCACATAGAAAAATGTCTTTGTTGCCACAGTTTCATGCCTTTCCACTGTGATCTGTAAATTGTAATGTACATGTACTGACATCAGACTCAATGATGGCTGGCTTTGATGCATTTTTAAAATTGCAATTTTGTATCTTAAGACATCTCAGTCATAAAATGAGAAGTTCATTATTCCACTGATATTTTTAGACCAATTAATCCTTCAGTACATGAAACATAACTAAAGACACTTTTTGGTGTTTGTAAATACTGATAGAAGGTGACTGAACTGTCCAATCATATCTTGGTGTACCTTAAGTAAAAACGTAGCATCTACACAAACTAAAGTCAAGTATCCAAAGTATTGATTCATACATTTGTGTACTTTATGCATATATCCAAGACATGTAACTGATATCCAGGACATTCAATATGAAGATTTGTTGACTGATCTCTGTGTAACAGAGCAACATACTGTACAAGACATGGAATATATTTATAATCCTTTATTTATCCAGGTAAAAGTGGCACTAAGATAAAGAATCTTTTTCAAGTGATTGGCCAACAGGGTAGCAGAGATCATAACAACTGACTCCCCCACTTTATTGCATTGGAGGGGTTTAAGTGAGACTAAGAGCGATTCAGAAAACCCCAATGATGGCTACAAAAAATCACAGGACCAGTTCACCCTGCCCAGAACAGGATTACAGGGGTCCAACCTTGGAACCAGGCCTGGTGTAGGAGCTCAAGGGTGAGCACCTGGCACTGAGGCTTTAGACCATGGGGCGAAGCCAGCCCAGCCCAAAAGAGCCACATGGAGCCACCCTCCTGTGGACCCACCATGCAGGAGGGACCAGAGGGGGTTAGTGCACTGTAGACTGGACCCTCTGATTCCTGCTTGCCAAAACTGGCTACTGGTAAATATATTGTCCACTAGTTGTATATTAAATGATTATTTTAATGTCTTCTTTTGTCTGAACCAAAAAGAGAATATCAAATCTTTATATTTATAGCTACACCATCACTCACCCCTTGCCTCCATCCTTCTCGTTCTCCATCTCAGTTAGCTCGTTGATTCTAGAGTCCAGTTCAATTAAACTAAAAAAACTATCAGAGTGACATGACATGCAACCGTCCTCATAAAGTTCTGTGGGGCTAATAAGCGATCGCTACACATCCAGAAGTCTTTTCACAACTGAAGGCGTGACTCCCTTCTGACCATTAGAAATAATACAGGTTTGAAACATTTTTACACTGTTTTCACTTTTGAAATGCAGAATCTAAGTCCACCTATCTCATCTCTGCTTCTATGCAACAATAAACAGGATTTTTTTTTAAATCAAGCATTTTCCACTTTAGATAAACTACCATTATGAGTGGCCTCATGAATTATAAGAAAGTGATATTTCCACTTAATATTTAATATTTTAGTAGTGCTTATGTAAAGATATGACAGTTTTGCTCAGAGTAAATAAATATTTTGTCTGCAGGTACAATAAAACCAGAGGCTATGACATCCATGTTTTATGAAGACAAGAAGAAGATTGAGGATGAACTGCAAAGCAACCAAACGTCTCTTACCACAGAAGATAAAGGCAAGTAGAAAGTTACTTACTCAGCAATTGGACGGGAAGCTCTCTGGCCTGCATGCTGATCAGTGCCTTCAAATTCCATACTGTGCATACTGTGCAGCTGAAACACAGAAGAAGCGGTCAGGCATCAGCACTCCAGTTTCACCTTCAGGTCGAAATAAAGAAACACGCCGTGCTCATGATTGTATCGTACAAAAAACCCAATAATGTTTATTGGCTCAAGCTTGAGCGCCATTGTATTTGTGTCAGAAATATCTTGCATTACTTTGCAGAGAGTTTCCAGGATGAGGAAAATAAAATTACCGGCCAAAACTGTGACCAGAAGAGCCTGATACTTTACAGTCGCACGTACTGTGGTGAAGCTTTTCACCAGAAAATGCTGAGCATCGGCAGGGATAACTGGTGTGTCCTGGAACATGTCATCAGGTAAGTGAGGAAATCCACAGTTATGTGGGCCCTTCTTTTCAGTTTTTGGAGGTTTTATAGCCAATCTTTGAATTTTAGTAAGATTTTGGCTCATTTGAAGATTTACTGAAATGAAAATGTTACCAACTTCTGAAATGTGACCATTTTCATCCAGGTGTTTATCTAATGCCTAAACTTTAACCTTTAAAGTCACTAAAGGCAACTAAAGCTTTCAAATATATGTAGTGGACTGCAGGTAGGATATGGAATTACTTAAGTAAGGTGTAATAATTGAGTAAATGTACAAATTACTTTGCATTGCGCTGTGTTAGCTTTGCTCTTTTAGTGCAGAACATCAATCTTATCATCTAAATTACAAAGTGCATAGTAAAGCAGTCAGAGGGTTAATTAGGTCCATAACAACAAACATCACAGAGGGAAATAGCCATCATCAAAACTGGCCTAAGTAGAATGAGGGCCTCTCCTGCTGCAAGGTTAATATGAAGAGTGGTCTTTCCCTTCAGCCCACCCTGTGCTCTGTTTATTTTGAAACAGGAAGTAGTTTAACCGCAGCAGTTTTTCTCAGAGTTGATGTGTTGTAGTTTCAGTGCCTGGGTTCCAGCTGCAGAGTTTCACCTCATTTTCACAAAATCAGTGTTTTCCTATGAACTTCGATTTATTTCTTATATAAATTATGCAGTCATCACATGCACTGAGCTCCTCTAATTAAACAAGTTATTGGTGCAAATTTGTGGTGAGAACTGTGAGATCAAGGATGTTTCTGTTTGCTTGGTTGTTTTTGTGAAAGAAAATCATCAGTTCTAACATTTGAAAATGCTTTTAAATGGCCACACGGTGCACTCACTTTTCATGCGTTTGGAAGAGTCTTTTATCAATTGCAAAACTTCTTTAACTTCTTTTAACTTTTCTCCATTTATTGCAGAACTTACAATAACTTAACAACATGCCTGGAGACCTTGGCTAAACTGACTGACTGCTTCTTCCCAAACCCCGACATTCAAGATTTTTTTATCTACATCCACTCCACTTTCTTCCAGAACTGCACCAATGAACATGTTCAGGTGCTCGAAGACGCCCCTCAGGGGTTGGTGATCGGCCTCACTCTCCTTTCTGTGAGCTTCATACCCATCCTGGTTTATCTGGTGGCGCGGAGTTAGACGTGCACAGTACACGCTGTACACTAGAATTTACTCCACGGGTGTACTGTTTCTACAAGATATGAGTCATACATTTAAATGTGGTTAAAAATGGGCTTCGTTAAATGTTCATGTGTTTTCACGAGTATTGTATCACTTTCACTTTTGTATGGTAAATATCAGCCACTTAACACAAGCACCTGAAAAGATGAGCTATAAAAAGCTGGAGATCTAAAGAAAAATTACAACATTGAGTTTATTTTGTGTAATTTTTGTGTCACTGACAAATATGCATCATATGAAGTCCTGTAGTTTTTTTTATGTAATCTATATGGATGGAAAATTTATATACAATTAAACTGAAAGAACAAGCCTAGACATCTTTTTTTGAGCCTCCTGTGTAACTGTGTATCCCAGCTGTCATGGGCCGAGAGGCAAGACCAAATGTTTTATTTATAGACAATTTTTAAAACCACCAAGACCTCCGCCTTCCACCGACTAACCAAATTGCAGAGCACCAGACCTCTGTGGGTCCTCTGAATTACCCTGAACAACATATCCCGTGAGATCACATGGCCATGATCAAAGATCAAGATCAAACCCCTCCACCACGATAAGGCAGTGATTCATAGATCTAATCGGGGACCTGATTCCGAGGCCTCCTGGATCCCTCCTCGGTGAGTTGTTTCCACTGAGAAGAGTTGCCAGCGCATTTATTATTTACTGTTTACAGAGGCCTACAAAAGGTTAAAACAATTGTTTGGGTGCTCAGTGAGTGGAAACCTCAAACAGAAAATTGAATTCTTCTTTGCTTCTTTCAAATACAGACTTGTTTGTTGTACAGCTCCTTCTGGGGTCCTGGCTCACAGCCTGGGTCTCACTGGTCCAACATATCATCTTTGTCACACACTGATGAGATTGTTCAAGCTTCCAGCAAGTCAGTAAGGCACTTTAGCTACTAACTTTAAAGAAGACGAAGCACAGGAATGGCAGGAAAAACAGCTCAAACAGGCAAAAAAGAAACACTGAGTGCTAGGAAGAGAAAACAAGACACAGACTAAATGTATATAAGCACAAATAGATGAACTCAGGCACTAGCTGTGTTCACATTTAGGGGCTGAATCCTTCAAAGGATGCTGCCTACGTATGCCACAAACATGTTGGACAGCACTGTCTGACGGAACAGAGGAGAAAATCTTGATTTGTATCTGATTTGTTTTACTTTTATGAGAGAAAAATTAAATATTTCATCGGTGTGTGAGGTATCTGAGAGAACACCTCAGCAAGGGCTGAGGCCCAACTTTAGCTAGTAAACACATTTGCTAGGTTCATGAAACTAGAGTCATTTCATTTTGATGACTGCACACCAGTGCACAAAGCAGGTCCATAAAGACATAGATGAGTCAGTTTGGTGTGGAAGAACTTGACTGGCCTGCACGGAGTCCTGACCTCAACCCGACAGAACACCTTTGGGATGAATTAGAGCGGTGACTGTGAGCCAGGCCTTCTTGTCCAGCATCAGTGTCTGACCTCACAAATGTGCTTCTGGAAGAATGGTCAAAAATTCCCATAAACACTCCTAAACCTTGAGGAAAGACTTCCAAGAAGAGTTGAAGCTGTTATTAGCTGCAAAGGGTGGGCCGACATTATATTAAACCGTATGGATTGATAATAGGATGTCACTCAAATTCATTTGCGTGTGAAAGCAGACTGAGGAATACTTTGGCAATATTTTGTAATTATAAGCTGTGAACAGTTCTGATTGCTCCAAAATATCATCGAACCTCAATAAAGAATCTAAAATAAAAAATTTCCACTAGTGACCAACTGTCAGCTACAAAGTGAAATGCAACAAGTTTCCTGTGTGGGCAGGCCTTGAAGATATTAACAGCATGGGATGTTATTTGTATTATTTGTAGTGTCACATGTCCTCATTGTAGCACGCATAATCAAACTCAGAAACGAGTGCAAACATCACTGAATGAAAAAGGTCTAAAAAAATATCTTCAAATACTCAAAACCATTAAACCTCATACGCAAAAGTACAGATGGAACCACACCTGAGAAGCTGTTGGTTCCCGCAATTAAGTAAAAGATAAGAGATCATGAAGGACAATGGCTCTTTCATTAATTTTTATTGAATTTCATCCAGGTCATCTTAAAGCAAAACCACAGTTTCCTTCTACACACCTACACCACTCAAAACCACACACCAAGGCAGCCCACCCCTTTTTGTTCACACAAATCAACTGTGACGAAAGTTTATGGTGAGTTCAGTGATACCGTTCTGCCTATCAACAGAAAGTTCAGCTTAGTGTCAAGAGTGTCAAACATAGGGCCCAGGGGCCAGAATTGGCCTGCCACATGGTCCTGTATGGCCCATTGAATGGCTTTGCAGTGAGTTAAAACTGCACAGCATCGTAGAGTCTTTACCTCACGACATGAAGCACCTCGAGGCGACTGTTTGTTGTAATTTGGTGCTATATAAATAAAACTGAATTGAATGAAATGAACACCTGTTCCTTATGTTTGCAACCAGCGGGTAGATAGATAATCCAAGTATGAGCAGCAGATGACTGGACAGGACACTGGACTGAACAAAATGTCACATCAGCTGAACGTTACCATCTAAAGTTTATTAAAGCACGTAGAACAAAGATCCCATCCCATCCACAAGCTAACAGGGCATCCATTGATCCTGGGAGAGGAAAGTAGATGAAACCTTTCATGTTCTTCCTTTCCCATATGGTGACACGAGCCCTCACAGAGATCCAGGAATAGATCAAACACGCAGAGTACCAATGCTTGTTTCTGTTACATCATGTGCAGCTTTGCTATTGAAACTATGATACATCACAAGATTATAGAAATAATCATGCTGAGGAAAAATTAGTTTTTGAATTTAGCATGTTTGGATGACTTTGCAAATATACTAATATGATTGTTTTGATTTACTGTGATCTGTAAATGTTAATGCTCATGTAATGAGCTTTTTGATGAAATTGATCATTGCCAGTTTGGCCCACTCACGATTTCACTGTATGCGGCCCATGAACTAAAATGGGTTTGATACCCTGTTTGTGATGGAGTTGTTGTCAGATTAATAAAGCAGGGTGGGCCAGTTGCAGCTATATTAAGCTGCCACATCAGCGTGTTCTTATTTAGTTTGTCAGGCAGAATGCTTTGCACTTCCTTTATCACAAATTCTTGTCTTAATGTCAGTGTTCAGAGCCGATCTCTGCAGCCTCCCGGGGCTGATGCCACCAGCAGAGGAGCCTCGTCTCTCTTATCTTCTGGCCTCTGTTGTACAGAATGTTGGTTCTTGATGTCCTGCTGATAGCAGCAATTTACTGCATCTCCAAAACACATTAAATGGGGTCAACACTTAAAGTTACAGCGGATTTTTGGATGAGCTGGCCTCCACTGTTTTATTTTCAGTCTTCCCTACCAGATTTTGGAACCTGGCTGCAGAGATTTGCTCCACTGGGGCAAAAAAAATTAAATAAATAAAAGAATCCCTCTTCTAGATTTAACTACCTGAAATTCTACTTTAAGTGACAACAAATATTTAAGCAATTTATTGAAGAAATACAGATGGTATATTAATGCCTGGGTATGTTTAAAGACAAAGAGGCCGTTTGTGACTGTTTACACAAGCTTTTAGGTTGAAGTAATATTGAAAACTGATCTGCAACATTTCTACCCATAAAAAATGAGGAGGATTAATCATCCTGCAACCGCTTCTGTGTCGTGGTCACAGGGTTTGGTGGTATTCTTGTGTTTTAGATTCTTGTTTAATATTTTTGTGTTTTGGTTTGTATCGAGGTTTCGTTACTGTTTTGGTGCTTTTAATTCTTTTTGAGCTTTCGTTCCTATTTTGTATTTCTTCTTGTGTTTTATATTTACCTCCCTGCATTTCATCCATCAGTGCTTGTTCTCCTGCTTGTTTTCATGTGTAGTGTGAAGTCTTCTTGCCTCTGTATTATCTTTTTGTTATTTCCTGTTTTGCTTTGGCGGTTTATTTTCTGTTGTCTCATTTGAGTTTTACTTTCTGTTGTTCCCTCCTTTGTGACTGTCGCTTTCATTTGCTCTTCAGCCGCTTTGTTAGAGTCAACTGGTCGTTCATACAAAAAACAGCCGGTCACATGGCAGCAACTCAGTGCATTCAGGCATGTAGACATGCTCAAGACAACCTGCTGCAGTTCAAACTAAGCATCGGGATGGTGTTTTAAATGACTTTGAATGTGCCGTGGTTCTTGGTCCCGGAGTATTTCAGAAACTGCTGACCTACTAGCATTTTCCCACTCCGGGGTTTCGGAGAACAGTCAGGAAAAAAGAACATATCCAGTGAGCAGCAGTTCTCTAAGAGAAATGTCTTTTTGATGCCATGAGGTCAGAGGAGAATGGCCAGACTGCTTGGAGCTGACAGGAAGGCATCAGTAGCTAGTTGAACGAGTTGAACTTTGAACCAGATGAGCTACAGCAGCCCTGGGTGCCACGCCTGTCAGCTAAGAACAGGAAACAGTTGGCACCGGCTCACCCAAATTAGACCACAGATCATAAATTCTGCTGCAACATTTGGATGATAGGTCAGAATTAGCCTAAACAACATGAAAGCATGTATCCGTCCTGCCTTGTATCAGCAGTTCAGGCTGCTGCTGTGGTGTATTGTTGTTGGCCATGTCCATCCCTTTATGACCACAGCGTACACATCTGTGGATAGCTGCTTCCAGCAGAATAACACACCATGTCGCAAAGCTCAGATGACCACCACTCCTCCACATCAAAAGGATCCAGTTAAGTTGGTTTGAGCATCTGACTAGGATGCCTCCTGGGTGCCTCTCGGGTGAGGTGCTTCGGGCAGGTTCTACTGGGAGGAGACCCAGGACACACTGGAAAGATTATATCTCTCGGCTGGCCTGGGAACACCTCGGTGCCCCCCTGGATGAGCTGGAGGAGGTGCCTGGGGAGATGGAGGGTCTGGGCTTCTCTGTTTTTTTAGTGTATGTGTGTGTGTGTCCATAAAATGAACCCAGTTTATGCCCGCTGAAGAGTGTCACGGATGAGGTGCTGAGGACTAAAGCAGAAGCAGAGGGATCGGTTTAGTGCACGGTTTTATTTACAGTGACTATGGTAGTAGGGCAGGCGGGTTTGGGGAATAGAGGGGGAAAAAAAAGGGAACTCCGGGAATGAAAGGGATGACTAGGGCTCCGGAGGGAGATGTGAAGAGCAGGCCGTTTGGTGGGCGTTGGAAGGTGACGAGGCTGCGGGTTCCAGGAGGGTTTCCACTCGACCAGGGAGGAATCTGTACACAAAGAAAGCTCAGGTAAGTCACTGCAGAAACACGGGAGATACTCATGAGATGGTGGCCGAAACTAACTGGTTCACAGTCAGTGATCCAGCGATGGGTGGAAGCCAGCTGCCCGCTTAAGAAGAGCCGGAAAACAAGTTGATCAGGAACAGGTGAGAACAGCTGATTGACAGCTGGTCCAGGAGGGAGGAGACACAAACCAAAACAGCTCCAGAAAGATGCGCCCACCAACATACACCCACACACCAGGGAGAGGAACAGGAGTAGAAAAAGAAAACATCACAGCCAGGGACCATGACAAAGAGACCATGAATGAGCAAAAATGGATTGAAACAGAGTGATCTTTGGAAGTAAGAGTTTGCTGATCCTCTCATGCTCATCATTATTTCACTGAATATCAACTTTGATCATTTTTTTTGTCTTATTGATGGATAAAAAATTTGGAAAATGAACCGTTATCAGCTTCTAAAACGAGCCATACCAGAAAACATTTGGGAACAGATCTGCTCATATTTAAAATATTTACCTATAAATGCATTATTGGTTTTATTTATCTCTTTAGAGTTTAGCGGTGTAACTGATGTCAACCTTCAAGTGACTGAGTGAGCTGATTTTGATCGAGCTGTATATTCCTGTGTGCCATCGTAATGGTTTGAATTTGTCGATCTACTTCTCCTACAACCTTTCATTAAAGGAATTGGCCCGTTGGTGTGATGACGGTTATGAAGAGCCATTTTAAATATATGTTGTTGTTTCAACTTTTTTGATTGGAGTTTTCCACTTTTAGTCACTCACTGCATTGTGATGCTTTGCCTAACAGACCTACAGCAGCAGGATTTCCTCCTGCAGAAGCCATGAGACATAAAACTTGATGCCCAAAGTGACGAGCTCAGCTGACTGAGGTGGATTAAGAATGACTAAAAACCACAATTTATGAACATTTTTGAATATCTGTCATAAAAAATTAAACAGTAAAGGTATGATAAATACAAACAGAGCCTTTAAAAAGTGGTCCTGTAATAGTGTGTGTGTGTGTGTGTGCGCGCGCCAAATTGTAATGAACATTGTAAAAAAGGATGCACTGCCACCTTGTGGATCAAATTGGGTAATGGTTTTGACTGTTTGCATCCAGAAAGTGCCAACAGGAATCCTCCTCTTATATAAATCATTAATAAGTTATTATTTTTATGAACCCTGCATGTTGTTTACGAGTCAAACTGTAAGACAGCGTTTTTTTTCCTAAACTCGAGTGAACAGCTGCCCAGTGTGGTTATATACAGATATTTTATACAGGAATGTTTGTAGCTCTGTTTGTCTTTATCAGACCTGCACTGTTTCATCTGCCTACTCTTGTGACACACATTTTAAAATGTTGTAATGGTTTATTAATTTGATGCACAAAGGAGCTCATGAACCACAAACTGTACAACCAAAATGACATTTATTCAGTACAAAATTTCTTTTTTTAAATCATAGAAGAAGAAAGAAAATGCATTTAAAACTTAAAGTATGTTTGAGTGAATGATGTATTGCAATATGTTTATATATATATATATATATATATATATATATATATATATATATATATATATATATATATATATATATATATATATATATACATATATATATATATATATATACACATATACATATATATATCACCAGGTGAACTGAATATGTTTTATTAAAATAAAATTTAGTTTTTTCATCCTTTGTTTCTAATTTAAAAACAATTTAGACTTAATATCTAATATTTCAAATATTTAGTGAGATATTTCCTCTAATGTTGCATAAATCAGGCCCCAAATCCCAGTAAACATGCCCTTTAACCACCTTCCAAACATGCCTCTTTCAGCCTGGCTGTGCGTGTGTACCGAGCTGAGTATAAAACAATGCTAAAGAGAGAGTGCTTTATGATACATAACAGGAAAACCACACATACTCTGTCTGTGGGTTAGGAAGCCTTTAAATTATTTTTCTTCTTCTGCCTATATTTGATGTCTAGGCACGCAAAAAGTGTATCTGAGCGAGAGTCTGTGGGCTGCTGATGAAAAATAAGTAGGGCACTCGTGTTTCTAATAAATCCTCAGCTCAGACAAACACAGTGCCCCACACCTGGTCAGTATGACTAAGACCGAGACTTTTCTGGGTGTTTGATGCCTGCTGCAGCTCATCTCTGATATCAGGAGGGTTTGTCTGCAGGTTACGTCTCCTGCAGCTGCTACAAAAATAAAGACTCAGTGACTTCAGCCAAGCAGATCTGCGTAAGTAGCAATGCAGCGAAACGCCAACATTAATGAGAAGCAAAGAAACCCTTTCCCAGCTCTGTATGTTTTATTCTCAGATTCTACTAGCATAGTTTTGCATTATTAATATCTGAAAAGATTTATTTATTATTTACTTATTATTTATCTGATACTGGCCTTTGGGGAATAAATAATGTTCTGACAAAAACTTGATCTTTTTTTATTATAATCAAGTATTTTATATTCAAGGGATATTACACAACATAAATTTGCATCACTTTTATGAAATTTCAATCAAGAAAACAAACATAAAAAACAAAGTTAATTGGTCCATTTTTCTGTAGCTTGTTAAAATTCAGGGCTGTATATTAGAACCAGTTTCAGACCAGTTATAGTGCTAAAAATACTCTCATGGCTTACAAAGCACGCACTCACTGTTTATAGCAAAATTCCACATTTTTCAGGTGAAAATGTGGAATTAGCTTTCTCACATTTACTGAATACATAAATGTGTCACGTGCATCAATTACTAATTAACAGTGCACTACAAAAATCAAATGCACATATTTTTTCCTATAATGTTGTTTATCCATTCACCCTCAGTACAATAGAACAAAAGAGAATACATTTGAAAACAGTAGTAAGTTACCTGTGTGACCCATTTACTGAAATTAATCCACAAATCTTGTGTCTATCTACCAAAAGTGATAATATTGTTATTGTTTGTTTGTTTTTGAGTAACTGCAGCATGATTTATAGCAGTGGTTCCCTGAGTCTTTTTTACTCATTTGGTTGTTAAGCCACTTAAACACTGAGCTCTTAACCAGTGTTGTGACTATACAAAACAGACAACTTAGCAAAGGACAATTTTAAATTGCATCTTTGGATTTTGTTAGCTTTATTAGATTTGTTCCCATTTCTTTAGCTGAATTTACAAAAAAGACATTGATAGTTTAATATTGTTTTACTTACTTTGGGTTAGCATTAAGTCACAGTTCACACCAAATCATCTGAGTAGGTTCAACCAAAGACAGCCAACCTCCTGAGATGGGTGCCTTTTTTCTTGAGAGGTAACAGGTCTATTTTAACAGAAAGAAGCCTCAGATGCAGAGAAGCCAAATGTAATGTCTCAATATTAGGATGCAGGGTCTCAAAAGATCCCCATCACAACAATGTGGCCCAGTGTTTCTAAAGGTTTTTGGACAACAATGGCACGCTAAGGCTCTGGGGCTTGGTATTTTCATGTGATTGGATGACAATAAGAAAAATCTAGAATACTCTTACTACATTTTAATTAGATCTACTTTCATTTGAGGAGTCACTCCTGCTTTGGTTTCTTCCTCCTGCACATTCGAAGGCACAGGAATCGTACAACTCCGACTACAATGACTGTCAGCATCAACAAGATGGCCAACAAAAAGCATATAACATCCACAGAATGATATGCATACCAAGGCATCTTATAAGACTCAGTGCGTAAATGTGCAGCTCCTTTGTGCCTCATGACAAACTCAATCCAGTAAACCGCGGTGTCCAGAGGATGCATTGGTCTATCTCGATGGAGAGCAGACAGACGCTTCATGTTGTTCCTGTAGGAGGGATTGTTAAGAACTTCTTGTAGGACTTTGAGGAAATTCTGCCGGGTGATTTTTGTTACATCCACCATTTTAGCAGCTCCTCGAGCTTCCATTCTCAAAATGTTTTCAAATTGGTCAAACAGGAGGGGAATGCCTATAATTGGCACTCCGTGGTACATGGACTCATAGATCCCATTAGTGCCACCATGGGCCACAAAGGCTTTTATCTTGGGGTGACCCAGCAGGTCATTCTGAGGCATCCATTTCACCAGAAGGGTATTGTTCCCCACATTGTTGGGTTGCTCGCCAGCATGCCTCCATATGACCTTTTGAGGAAGCTGGGCAAAGGCAGCTGCGATTTCTGAAGTTATTTCTACTGGCAGACCACTGACCAACGTCCCCAAAGACATCAGGATGAACCCATTTTCTCCTGAACTTTCAACAAACTCCTCCAACTCTGAAGGTAAGGCCTCAGCAGGCTTACACTGAAATCCTCCAATGTAGACAATATTCGGCATGGTAGGCCTGGGGAATTCAAAGACAAAGTCCACCCTCATGAGCCACAGGTCTGCTCCTTGAAGAAGTTGATAGAAGTTCACATCTGGACCAAAGTACTTCTCTACCATTCTATCATAGGGAGGACACACTATAAATTTGTCAAAGCAGGTGTTGAGGAAATAGTGGAATGTGTTTTGGACCCTTTCCAAAAAGGTCATCTTGTCAGACACGGCATTTCCAGAAGTTGGGACATATGATGTTGGAGATGGAGCTACCACAAAATGACCTTCCCCGCTCGTGATCCATTTCACATTAAAAACAACTGGAAGCTTCAGTTCATGGGCCACTATAACTCCAACAGGAAGTCCAGGGTCCAAAAGAACCATGTCAAAATTAGAATCACGAATCTTTGACATTAGAGTCTTGTTCTCAAATATTTCTACCCCTAACAGACTGGCCTGTTGATGGATTTTTGACAGTGAACCAAGCATCTCCCAGTAGAACTTCATGAAGGCCAAAACAGACGCCCCCTGTTTTTGGATCTCCAGCATCTTGACCAGGAATGTTACAAAGAAGTCCTGCTCCTCTAAGCAGACAGCTTCTGGTAAGGTGACAGTGATAGAGCTGTAATGTGGTGCCTCTTCTTTGACATACCAGCTGGTGGCTGTGCGGACCACAGTGATCTCATGGCCCTTGGAGTGAAGGCTCTGGATCAGCAGGTTCATGTTCACCCAATGGCTGCCATCAACGGGGAACACCAGAATCTTTCCACCATGGACAGGACTTGCAAATAGGGACAAACTCACCCCCAGAAGAAAGAGACCAACTCCTGCAGTGCTCCCCATGGATTCAGTCTGAGGAAGACAATAAAACACCACAATTTAACTGTTAATTTTGCAGTTATCTTTCTATGGATGATCCTACAACTGATGCATAAACTACGTCTTGAATGTCTTACAACTGACAAACATATTTAAATAGACTGTTGTCATTCCTGGCTGCATAGCAGGACCCACTAGATTACAGCATTATTAAGAGAGAACTTTCACTCCCAACTCCTCATTTTTTTATTCAAAGGGTTACTGTTTTGATGGGATCTGCTTCCATAACCTCAGCCTTTTCCTAACCCCAACCAGGTAATCGTAATTGCCTAAACCCAACAGGTTATAGTCAACATTATTGTCAATTTTGCACTTGTACAGGACATACACAGGATCAAAATAGCATTTCCCCCAACCTATGGTGTTCAATTAGAATTAAACAAAATTAAAATAAAATAGAAAGCTATAAGATACAGAGTCCTCTCCACATTTAAGGAGAGATTGTTGTCACTGCACCATGTCCACCTGGTATAGCTCACTCCTACAGTGTTTCTCATTGTTGTTGGTCATGAGACCCACCACAGTTGTATCATCCGCAAACCTGATAATAACTTTATTGTTGTAGTGTGGAGTGCAGTCATGGGTCAGCAGAGTGAAGAGCAGGGGGCTCAGCACACATCCTTAGGGTGGTCCAGTGCTCCAGTGCTGGGCAGGATCATGCTTGATGTGTTCCTGCTAACCTGAACTGCTTGTGGTCACTCAGAGAGGAAGTCCAGCAGCTAATTACACATAGAGAGGCCAACTACTGTACTCGTGCCTCGGCAAAGACAAACTCGATGAACTATTACATAGAAAATTATTACCTAAGAAACACGAAATTAAACATAAAGACACTCTATTAAAAGGACAGAGAGGAGCCACTGCATCTATCTGTGTTTATTTTCAGCTTTACACTCTTGGCTAAGTGGAAATGTTGACAAATCTATATGAGCGATGAACTTGACGGCTGCCCTCAAGTTACTTTTCACCACAGTTATTGTGTTTCTTTTTTCTTTTTCTTTTCTTTTATGCACATTTTCACTCAACTGGAAGATGTGCATAACAACAGTGGAACAACATCTTACAAAAAGAGAACAATGAATGCAGGAAATCAGTATGTGTCACCTTAAAGAACAGAATACTCGATTGCAATAACACTTTCTCACTCAGTAAAACTCACTGAAAAGACAGTTCTTCGGGTCGTCTGGGAAAAGTCACTCCTTTATATCTAAATGTGTTTGAAAAGGAAAAGATGTCCCTTCCTTTCACATGCACAGTTAGGGTCACCTAGGGTCATAGTTTACCCAAACAACTCAATCAACATTCACTGAGATATCTGGCAAAGCTCTTTCTGTAAAGTCTTTGACAGGTTTTTGTCCATGTGTTTTACTTTCATGGCTGTATTAGGGCTACATGGGCTCCAAAAAATTCCATCTGTGGCCAGATGAGTAAAAATCAGATGGACTAAACACCACATTTAGATATTTGTTGATTTCCTTTTATACAGAACAATACAATAAGGTTGGATTCAGTGTACAGACCGCCTATAGTGTCACTGTTGTGCTACATTTCTACTACATCTAATTTGATAGAGATGCACATTACATGATTTAGAATGGTTTACATAACATTGGTTTCACTTACTCTTTACTATAAGGATATTATTCATGCTCTAATTTATGGTTTTGTCAAACAGGTCATCAGATCTGACTCTGACCTACCAGCAACAAACAAGAACGTAATTGGTACCAAATGTGACAGTGTGGTGGTGTTTTTTTACCCTTTCTATGTGTGTGATTGCTTTAGAACTTGAGCTGTCTGTCTGCATGGGCAGTGATTTTCTGTAGACAACACTTGTGTGACAAAGAACTAAAGGCACCAAACATAAAGCATAAAGGAACATAAGATCAAACCAGTAACACAGGATTATGAAGTTTGAACACAAGCCCCTTCTCAAAAGAAATTATGAACCTACAGAACTCAAAGCCCTCAGTCAAAGACCCGGAGTCCATGACAGATCCAGTCACAAGTTTCTCCGGTGTTTTCCACGTCCTCTTGTCGTCTGTGTTCCTGTGTCTGTTTTGTTCCCCGTGTCTTAGTCTCTTGTCTCGTGTTTGGTTCCTCTTCCTGACGTTTCCCTGTGCGCTGTTAAGTTCACATTTGTGTTATGTTCAGTCTTTTCCTGTTTTATTTTGGTTATCCCTTGTTCCATGTTTATTCTGCTTATTTTTGTTTCCAGCGTTCTCTTCCCAGCCATTTCCACTTATCCTCATTATCTCTTGTATATTGTCTGTGTTTTCCCCCGTCCTTTGTCTCATCATCGTCCCTGTTCCCTTAAACTGTGTGTTTGCCCCTTTTGGCTCTCCTAGGGTTCTTGCATTATGAATTAATGTCCTTCCTTGGATTTGAGCTTTTGTGTTTTGGGATATTGTTAAAACTAATTACCATTAAAGCTGTTTGGCGTTCAGCTTTGGGTCCAACTCTGCCTGCCACACAGCCACATCTGTGGTCCAATGTATCCACACATTGAGTTTTGTTTCTAGTTCAAGTAGATGACTCCTTATCTGTGATTAGTTTCAGCTGCTCTCCCACCTGTTGCCCGTTCCCTCATTATTTTGTGTGCATATATATTGTCTCAGTCTCCCCTTGTTCTTTGTGGCACGCTCTCTCACACCTGTGGCCCTTCCCATAGTTTGTTCCTTGAAGATTCCCAGTTATTGGATTGTTTGGTGCTGACCTGTATTTCTTAGTATTTTGTAAAAGCTCAGCAATAAAGCTGATTTTTGTGTTTACATCTGGTCTTCTGAGTCCTTCATTTTGGGTTTGTGTCCTATATGCCACGCAGCCAGGCTTGACAAAAGCCCCTTTTCCCAGGCCAGGATTTCTAAATGTAACCATGTTGAAATCACTATATGTAAGATCACATCTGGCCCTCTTTTAACTCCTCATTGGATCATAACAACACCCCTGTAAAGTTACATGACTCCATACTGTTTATTTTGGACTTTGTTGCTTTGAGAGAAACATAATACTTGCAAAGTACCCAAAACTTTTTTGGTGTAGTTCGTGCTGCAGGAAGGAACTCTCCTGAGGATGAGATTTTGCCATAATAAGACACATGCACACACTCAGGCTTGCTCCAGCAACACTGTCCTCATGGTGAATGTGAAGTGTTGCAATAAATCAAAGTCCAGTGGACTGTATGTCCTGACTAATGCCTGCAGCCTCTAATCTCACCATCTGCATTTAGCAGGGACTTTCCAACAAGCTAAGAACACAAAAGAAGGAATATGCACTTGTATTCAGTTTCCTTTCTGCATGCCTGTTGCTGAGAAAACTATAAGAGGAATCTCCTGAGTTAATTCCAGAAGTGCTGAGTAAGTATTTAACTATAAATGTGTAGCAGAGAAAGTGTTGCAACCTACCTTAAATCCTTGAGAGTGTGGAGAAAAGTACTTTCAATCCTCTCTGGATGAGGGGAGCTCAGCCACAGAGAGCAGAAGAAAAGAACTCAAATCCTAATTACTGTGTTGCATAAGGTGGGAGGAGTGTGTAACCAGTGGGCTTCTGCAGTTTAGGGGTGGGGGGAGGAAAGGGAAATGGTTTTCTAACAGAGCCCAACCTCTGTGACAAACACAGAAACTGTGGGATAAGACAATATTTTCTCAAAACAGAATCATGATGACACTGTAGTCTGCACTGACCTGCATGAGCCCATCCAGCTCTCTGCGCTCTAACCTTGAGAGGACTGATGTCATGTTAGTGTGGCTGTACAAAGCGCAGGCTCAAATGTGTGACCTCAATGGAACGGTACAAAAAGGGACTTTTAAAAAGGTGCAAAATTGGGACCCATCAGTTTACTTTACTCTTCATTCATACAGTTTTCAATGCATTCACATTTGTATAGTAATCAGTGCTAACCCCTGCACCACTGTGCTGCTGACATAGAAGATAAATACAGAATGGAGTATGTCAGAAAACTTAAATGTTTTTCATTTAACATAAACAAAAATTCATACCTTTTAAATCTGTAAATATGTTTATTTTACTATTTGGGAAAGTGTGAAC
Organism: Pterophyllum scalare; assembly: GCA_024447675.2. Lineage (NCBI taxonomy): Eukaryota > Metazoa > Chordata > Actinopteri > Cichliformes > Cichlidae > Pterophyllum > Pterophyllum scalare. Next base: position 35,819 of record JAMQGT020011966.1, on the reverse strand, counting down.
CATTATACCCTCAAAAAATAAAACAGAAAAGAGCTTGAGTTTATATTCATATAGACTGTACCTGCAGTTTACAAACTTCTATTTAAGTCTAATAATTTCTCACAAATAGTCACAGAACCACTGCTGTCAAACTGAAGAAGACACCTATACCAAAGAACCTACAGGCATAAATGCAATTGTTTGTTTGTGTGCATAATATGAGAGACACATATAGCTCTTTTCTTGGAATGACACAAGCAGCAGGGGTTAAAAAATTCATGTGTAATTGTAGACTAATATTAGCCATTACTTTGTTAGTTTCTGGGAATGGATGAGTGCTATGTTATTAGCTCAGGCTAGCTAGCTTGGTTAGCAAGCTACATCCATAAACTGTACTGGTGCAGCACACATCTACAGATACCTACTAATTAGTGCCAAGAAACAGACTAATACTAGAATTTGTGAAGTGCAAACTTCCTGGATGCGCTGTACTACACAAGAAGTCAATTTTCCATCAAAAATGCCCCAAAAGGATCCGGCAGCACAAACTGATCAACAGCTCAGTTTCTTTTACTTAAATTAGTAGAGGTCCAGCAGATAGCTAGTGGCTACAGCTACCTGTGTTGTTACACCTGTCGATCAAAACAGCTACTGTCTGAATTGAGCCTTATATTGCCAAAAGCATTCACTCACTCATCCAAATCATTGAATTCAGGCATTTCAATCACTTCCATGGCCACAGGTGTATAAACCAAGCACCTGGGCATGCCGACTGCTTCTACAAACATTAGTGAAAGAATGGGTCGCCCTCAGGAGCTCAGTGAATTCTAGCGTGGTACAGTGATAGGATGCCACCTATGCAACAAGTCCAGTCGTGACATTTCCTCACTACTCAATATTCCACAGTCAGCTGTTAATGGGATCATAACAAAGTGGAAGGGATTGGGAACGACAGCAACTCAGCCATGAAGTGGTAGGCCACATAAAATGACAGAGTGGGGTCAGTGGATGCTGAGGTGCATAGTGCACAGAGGTCACCAACTTTTAATGCAGAGTCAGTCACTACAGACCTCCAAACTTCATGTGGCCGTCAGATTAGCTCAAGGACAGTGTGTAGAGAGCTTCATGGAATGGGTTTCCATGGCCGAGCAGCTGCATCCAAGCCTTACATCACCAAGCACAATGCAAAGCCTCAAATGCAGTGATACAAATGTGTGTCCACTGATTAAATCTAAAAGATATCACTAGTTTTCATTTTAATTTCAAATCACAACCCACAAATGAGCAGTCAGCACCACTGCTGAGGATTTTTCTCTTGAAACTGCAGGGCACCATCAGCAGTATTAAACAGCCAAAGTTTCGTATGCAACAAATAGAATGAACCAGCAAAATAATGTAAGGTTTTGCTCACAGGTGGGAACCTTGGCTTGTCTGAGGGAGATGTTGAAAATGTACAAACATCCTTCAGTTGCTCTGCGCATTCCTTCAGAACACAACCTGGCAGCCTTCTGAGGGTTGATATGAACAGCAAATGCTCTCTAACCAACAACAAGTCCCATAATTCAAGCTGGGTAATAAAAACTGCACCTCACCTCTTAAAGCGATCACCTGTCCAAGCCTGCACAGACATGTCTAATATTTTCTGTCTTTTTCTCTGTCCTCACTCTGTGTCAGCACAGGGACCACAGGAGGGCTCAGCCTGAAGACTCTGCAGTGAGGCAGAACCCTCACCCTGAGGCAGAACCCTGAACCCGAGACTCATCCCCCTGGGTTTTTCAAGCCCCGTCTTATTTTTTAATGAACCAAGCATTACACCATTGGGATAACTGTACATGTATACTCTTTTCCTCTGAGTGCAGCATCCCCATGCAGAACAGCACACAACAGCAGAAAATGTAGACAGGGATATCAGCAGGGAAAGGACACACAAACTATGTGATATGCTGTTCATTTCTACTAGTTTATTAGAAATTTACTTCATGAATTCTTTGTGGTAACTACTTGCAAGGTAAGAGACAAATAATTTATTCTGAAATATTTATTCAGAAGAAGAAGAAAAAGAAGTCATTTTTGGCAGCTCCCTTATTCACATTCACTTTCCTGTCTATCTTCACAGTTTGCTATCCAGTAATGGCAAAATGGCCCAACAAAAAAAATAAAAATTCTGACTGCTATTGATTAGCATACAACATTAAATAATAAAACAAATTAACAACAGCATCATGCATCATGGTAATATAAGCTTACATATGTCAGGAAAGCAGGTAAGGCTTGCTGTGAACACTAATCCTTCAATATTTTACTTATAAATATATATGCAAATGTAGCTACATTCACTTCATTTCATTGTGGTATAAGAACTATTCTAGATCAATGCATTTACTGACTACTAATTACTGATAAGAGAGTGCTTTTCTCTGTATTCATATATTCCAAATCTCTGCTTAGCACTTCCGGGAACTGCCTGAAATCTACATGAACCCACGCTGATGCAAGTCTCACCATTCAGGGGCTCTGGCCTCAGTTATTTTCATTATATTGCATGTTTATATACTGTTTGTGTTTTTGTTTTTTTTTATTTTGTTTATGATTTGTTCCTTTTTCTGAGCATCAGTGAAGGATTAGTATTTGGCAAGGTGGCCACTGAGTATTTCCTGATTTTCTTTCAGGTCATCGCCCCAAACCAAGTGGAACGCTTTCCTTTATTGTTGGAATGTAGGAGCTTGATCCCCATCACAACAATGTGGCCCAGTGTTTTTAAAGGTTTTTGGACAACAATGGCACACTAAGGCTCTGGGGCTTGGTATTTTCATGTGATTGGATGACAATAAGAAAAATCTAGAATACTCTTACTACATTTTAATTAGATCTACTTTCATTTGAGGAGTCACTCCTGCTTTGGTTTCTTCCTCCTGCACATTCGAAGGCACAGGAATCGTACAACTCCGACTACAATGGCTGTCAGCATCAACAAGATGGCCAACAAAAAGCATATAACATCCACAGAATGATATGCATACCAAGGCATCTTATAAGACTCAGTGCGTAAATGTGCAGCTCCTTTGTGCCTCATGACAAACTCAATCCAGTAAACCGCGGTGTCCAGAGGATGCATTGGTCTATCTCGATGGAGAGCAGACAGACGCTTCATGTTGTTCCTGTAGGAGGGATTGTTAAGAACTTCTTGTAGGACTTTGAGGAAATTCTGCCGGGTGATTTTTGTTACATCCACCATTTTAGCAGCTCCTCGAGCTTCCATTCTCAAAATGTTTTCAAATTGGTCAAACAGGAGGGGAATGCCTATAATTGGCACTCCGTGGTACATGGACTCATAGATCCCATTAGTGCCACCATGGGCCACAAAGGCTTTTATCTTGGGGTGACCCAGCAGGTCATTCTGAGGCATCCATTTCACCAGAAGGGTATTGTTCCCCACATTGTTGGGTTGCTCGCCAGCATGCCTCCATATGACCTTTTGAGGAAGCTGGGCAAAGGCAGCTGCGATTTCTGAAGTTATTTCTACTGGCAGACCACTGACCAACGTCCCCAAAGACATCAGGATGAACCCATTTTCTCCTGAACCAGTCCTCCAACTATGAAGGTAAGGCCTCCAGCCACTACACTGGAGTAGCAATCCAGCCGATATTCGGCATGGTGAGCCTGGGGAATTGAAAGACAAAGTCCACCCTCATGAGCCAGCCAGGTACTGCTCCTTGAAGGAGTTGGATAGAAGTTCACATCTCGGACCAGAGTCCTCGCTCTACTATTCTGTCATAGGGAGGACACGCTATGAACTTATCAATGCAGATGTTGACGAAATAGTGGAATGTGTTTTGGACACCTTTCCAAAAAGGTCATCTTGTCAGACACGGCATTTCCAGAAGTTGGGACATATGATGTTGGAGATGGAGCTATCACAAAATGACCATCCCCACTGGTCATCCATTTCACATTAAAAACAACTGGAAGCTTCAGTTCATGGGCCACTATAACTCCAACAGGAAGTCCAGGGTCCAAAAGAACCATGTCAAAGTCAGAATCACGAATCTTTGACATTAGAGTCTTGTTCTCAAATATTTCTACCCCTAACAGACTGGCCTGTTGATAGATTTTTGACAGTGAACCAAGCACTTCCCAGTAGAACTTTACAATACCTATCAAAGATGCCCCCTGTTTTTGGATCTCCAGCATCTTGACCAGGAATGTTCACAAAGAAGTCCTGCTCCTCTATGCAGACAGCTTCTGGTAAGGTGACAGTGATAGAGCTGTAATGTGGTGCCTCTTCATTGATATGCCAGCTGGTAGCTGTGCGGACCACAGTGATCTCATGGCCCTTGGAGTGGAGGCTTTGGATTAGCAGGTTCATGTTCACCCAATGGCTGCCATCAACGGGGAACGCCAGAATCTTTCCACCATGGACAGGACTTGCAAGTGAGGACAAACTCACCCCCAGAAGAAAGAGACCGAACTCCTGCAGTGCTCCCCATGGATTCAGTCTGAGGAAGACAATAAAACACCACAATTTAACTGTTAATTTTGCAGTTATCTTTCTATGGATGATCCTCAACTGATTAATAAATTCTTCCAACTTAATTTATCAAGGTGTTGTCCCTCCTGACTGTGTTACGGGACCCACTGAATTACAGCATTATTGATTGAGGAGGACTGTCTAAATGTGTCTGAAAAAGCAAAGGATGTCTCTCCTTTCATTTTTGTAAGCACAGTAACTTACTCAGATAATGCAATCAAGAATCAGTGCTTTTCTATGTAAAGAGTTGTATTGTATTGTATTGTCTCTGAAGTCTTTTAGAGAAGTTTTTTCCAGGCGGCATGTATTTCATAGTCCTCTAAAGCCCCATTTCCTATTTCCTATTCCTATTGGTTTCTAAGTCTCTGTAAATGAAACTGTACAGAAATCACTAAATGTCCAACCGATGCTCTATTTATTACTACATTACAGAACACATCTGTCCCTCTTTGAATTCAGACTTCCTTGGCTCTAATCAATACCCCTGCAAAGTTGCAGGACTGCATTATTGTACACTTTGGACTTTGCTCCTTTGACATAATCTGTCCAGAGACAAACATATAATACGTGCAGAGTACTACCGTGTTTTGGGGGGGTTTTTTTGGAGGTTTTTTTGTTTGTTTGTTTTCTGGCATAGTTCCTGCTGCAGGAGCTCTCTTAAGGATATTTTGCCATAAGACACATACACACTCTCGGCTACACTATCCTCACAGGTTAATATGAAATGTTGCAAATCAGTCCTCAAAGTGTGTGTACATCCTGACTAATGCCTGCAGTCTATAACCTCACCGTCTGCATTTAGCAGGGACTTTCAAACAAGCTAAAAACAGAAAAGAAGAATAAACATGCATTTGTATTCAGTTTCCTTTCTGCATGTTGCTGAAAAAAACTATAAGCAGAATCGCCCGAGTTCATTTCAGAAGTGCATTTATAATTATTTAATTATTATTAATGTGTTGCAGAGAGAGTGTGGTACCTACCTTAAATCCCTGAGAGTGTGGAAAAAGTGCTCTCAGATCGGCCTTGAGGAGGGGAGCTCAGCCTCAGAGTGCAGAAGAATAAGACCCAAATCCTGATTATTGTGTTGCATAAGGTGGGAGGAGTGTAAGACTTAATCTTAAATATATTCCTAATTTTAGTTTGTGATCACAGTCATCTCAAAAATAAGCAAAATAACCGTAAGTTTTTTTCTTTTCTTTTGTTTCTCGATAGAAATCCCGGCCCAGGAGGTTCCTATGGAATTATATTCATATCAAAAATCGCGCGAGAAAAAAAACCCCACTTGAAAATCATTTCATTTCACCGGCAGCGTGTTCACGTTCTGGCAGGTAAGTTTGGGGGGCGGAGACCAAAGGAATAAGGGTCGTAATGTGATTGGTCAGTTTCACATCAGCGACGCCAGAGCCTTTGTGACGGATCGTTCATGTTACAGCATGAAACCGAGTTACACCGTGGCAGCACCGCGGTGAACTTGGTTTCAAGTTGGATATTGGATATTCAAGCTCCGCGAAGTTAGCGGTATCTAGCTCACGGTTGATCCCATTCAGGGACTCAGATTTCGGCCAGCCGCTCTCTGCCGCTCCCTCCTCTCACGTGCGGAGGTTCACTTAGGGACCATCAATAAATTTCAGAACCAAAAACTATTGAGAAAAAAAATTGCATAAAATCATTATTTTATGACTACCTGTGACGAAACTAATATCAAATAATGCCAATAGATTACATCGATGAAGCACAAATTTTTTTTATCCCATTTTAGACAATTTTACATTTTTTAGCAATTTCTTTTATTAGAAATTGTGATTTTCCTTCAATAGCTTCGAGGTCATGTGACCCATTGACTCAAAATCAGTGTGAAATTGTTCTACTACCCTAGTCAGATGAGGCACACTCATGTTTCAATCACATTTTAAGCCTTTTATTAATTTTTAGCATTTTTTTATTAAGAATTTGTGATTTTCCTTCAATAGCTTCCAGGTCATGTGACCCACTGACTCAAAATCAGTGTGAAATTGTTCTACTACCCTAGTCAGATGAGGCACACTTGATTTTCATTCCAGTTTAAGCCTTTTATTATTTCTAAGCATTATTTTTATTAGGAAATTGTGATTTTTCCTTCAATAGCTTTGAGGTCATGTGACCCACTGATTCAAAATCAGTGTGAAATTGTTCTACTACCCTAGTCAGTATGAGGCACACTTGTTTTCATTCCCAGTTTAAGGGTTGAGCTGGAATGAAGACGAGTGTGCCTCATCTGACTAGGGTTAGTAGAACAATTTCACACCCGATTCCGAGGTCCAGTGCGGGTGACATGACCCTAAGCTGTTGAAGGAAGATTGCTGAGTCATTCCAAGCGGCTAAACTTTAAATGGAGTTGAAAGTAAAATATTTTGCCTTTGTGTCATGTATTTTCTACTAGGACAGTTGTGTGTGTTCTGCACATCGGTCAGCTTCTGGCTCGAGGATATGTCTGAACTTTTTGCAAAGTGAAGTTTGCCAGTTTAACTAATGCTGCTATTACTAGTGTGCACCAGTCGGATGAAGCTTTGATACTGAATAAAATCATAAAAAATGCAAAATTCTTGAAGTACGGTTTGAAGCAGCACGATCCAGTCACGGTGCAGTTATGTGTGTTTGCTGCAGACTTTATGTCTCTTTTTGGGCCAAAGTTATAATTACTGAATCCTGATGAGGTATGATGTGAGCTCTTTGTTATGATTATTTTTTTAAATCACTAAAGAGATAATACTGTAAGAACAGGCAGGCCTCTAGGGACAGGAGTTCAGAGGCTTCTAGAATCTTGCCTTTAAAGTTTTTCAACATTTCTTGAGCATTGACTCATAAGAGCCCACAGACCTCCTGTTTTGGGGAAAATACTTCTACAGAATTTCAAAACATCTTTTAAGCAACAAACTTATTCAAGGAAATTTCCTTGACATGTATATGCAAAACTGTTTGACACAGTGCCACTGGTGGTTGTTCGTCCAGTGACGGTTGTCAGCGTTTCCTCTGCTGCACAGCATTCTGTGTGTCTCTGTATATATATATATATATATATATATATATATGCTCCACATTTGCCAGCGGCAGCCTCCTCCAGCTGCTTTGCGAGATCCTGGGTCGTATGAGTGTCTTGCTTTCCATATGAGTAGGAATGAGGGGGTACAGGGTGGAGAGCATGCTCTGCAGAACAGTTAACTCTGTATGCTAATTATAGGGGATCCTGGTTAGCTGGGAGCTGTGACCTGAAAGACAGGGAGGCAGTCATTCGAACCAGCTGAATCCTGATGAGATGTGATGTGTGCTCTTTTTTTACGATGGATTTTTAAATCATTAAAGGGATATTTGAGCACAGATTATGATGGCATTCGTGAGACAGGTGGGAGCCTTCTGAATTCATGAGAAAATTCTCTTGACGCTGTCATCCGACAGCTGAGGTCAACAGTTGATAGGCGGCAATGCGAGCCTTTGCCCCAGCTTTTTTTTTTATAGATGTAATACAAAGTACACTATTTGCTTTTGGAATATGGTGGAGTAAAATAAGAGAAATACCTAAAGTACTTCAGTAAAGTACTTTAGAAAGCATCCATTCTCTCTTATTCAGTGGTGTTGGGAGTTAAAGTGGTGATTTTACTCAAACAGGGCGGAGAAAAAAGCTGCAGACATCATGGACCAGCCGTGATTCCTGTGATCCTGAGACCTGAGCTCCTGTTTGTGATGCATTTTTAATTTCTCCTAGATATCTGTGATCAGATGTGTATCTAAACTAACATTACTTGGTTGTTACATAGTCCTGTAAAAACAATGTCCTCAGGAGGGGATGAGTTTATAAAGAAGTGAAGAAGAAGAAGAAGAAGAAGAAGAAGTTTGTAAAGAAGTTATCCAGATTATGCAACAAAAATGCAACAAAAATATGACAACAGTTACAGGAGCATCCACGTGGTCTTATCTACATTTACATGACTCTGGACCCTCGGGGTGATCTGATTATGAGGTCATCATGTTTCAACCCAGGGACACCGCTTTTAATGCTGAAGTGAATTATTTCTTGTTCTTATTTTATGTTGATGTTACAAATGTGTTTGTACTTTTCATTACCCCCCCCCCAAAAGAAAACAAACCAAAAAAAACCCAAAAACCGCTGACATGGTTTTAAAAATGTTAATACACAGTAGGCGGTATCTTAGTTCCTCTTTTTTCCCTTTTAACTGAAACTGGGTCACGTGTTGATGTAAGGGAAAAGACACACGTGGATTCCGAGCACCGCGTGTTTGCCTGAAGGTAGTCCACAGAGACGCATTTCAGCACCGGAGAGATGCGTCGCTTCTGCGCCTTTCTCGCCCTGCTCTTCGCCGCCGCCTGCTCACTGTGTGCGGCGGATGTCGGGGACTTCGCCCCGTGCCTGCAGTTCTTCTTCAGGTCTTGGCCTCCCAAGGGTCTGGCAGGGACCCCGATCTGCCAGCATTTTAACAACAGCTATCACTTTGCTACGCTGTACAGTCGCCCCCGGCGCTCGCCTTGGTTCTCCGCCTATTGTACACAGTACCCGCCGGAAGAGACCCTCAGCAAGCTGGAAATATGAGCCACAGGTGAGTATGTTTAAATATTCTGTGCATAGATTCTGTGCGTGATTGCTGAGACTGGTATGGAAACAGAGAACTTTGAGGACTTGGTGTGTGCTGAGTGGGCTCTGCTTCACCGCTCCAAGTACGCGGACATGGAAGAAGAAAATCATGTGATTTTCGAGCGCGCCAGTGCAAAGCTATGGGCAGCAAGAGGAATCTGGCTTGTAGGAGGAAGTTCACGGTTAACACAAATGCTGTAGCGCAGCCTAGAGTAACTGATCCATATCACTGTCTGCGATAATAGATGACGTGTTACTTTGGAAATTTACTGGAATGCACACAGTAATGCTTCAAATGTAAGAATAACAGATATTAAATGATTAAAAACGAAATTATGACTGATGGTGTTTGGTAGAGTTAGTGAGCACATCCCAACCAACAGGCCAAGAGTTTGTTGGCATGGGTCAATTTAAAGGACACACACACACAATATTTTATTTGAATTAAGCTTTTGCAAACTTCTTCTTCCTAGTTTTTTTATGGTTGAATGTGATGGTCTTTGTGTACAGTCCCGGCACAAACTTTGTGTTTCAAAGACAAAAGAGGGAACATTTACAGTGTTGACCTTTCTTTTTATAGCATATGCACTTCTCTTATATCGGCTTCTGGGCCAAATCCTGATTGATGGCGATCCATTCCTGCGTTATCAGTGCTCCAAACTGATTGCAGTTTGTGGAATTTTGCTTGTCCACTCACTTTTTAAAGACTGGGCATACATTTAAAAATCTTCTCAAAGACCCTCATCTTCCAGTGATCCAAGAGCAATTTGGTGACATTCTGTGCATGTTCCAGCCTGATGGAGCATCGTGTCACATGGGAAAACTGATAACTGCCTCAGAGATCATCAAATTAACATTTTGGGTCTATGGCCAGGAAAAGGTGTGTACAAGTGGAGCCCACAAATGGTGTGAAGTCTTTGAAACTTAAACTTTAAAAAATTAAATAAAAACTCAAAGTTTATGAAACTCAGTGTTTGTGCCACTGCCAAAACTTGCAGACATGTTAATCATCAAGTCAGCTGCTTTTCTGTCCAGTCATCATCTTTGGGCTTCACTGGGGACTCTTTTTGAGGGGTAGAAATGCTGTGCAATCCGGTCACCCTGAGGCTAAAGTGAGGACAGAAAGTAGTTTTGAGTGTGTATGAGCCGCACAGGTTCAAGGTCGGAGTTTATTATTTAACCGATTCTATCAAGAAATCTGTCCACAGCATCCTGTTAAAGGCCATGTTTTTAAAAAAAATGAAAGTTTAAGATTTCAACAAAATACTGTAGTATCTGAACCCCTGCAAAGCCTGGCATTTCTTTGAATGATCAGTGTAGTATGCAGCACGTGTATGCACAGTTTCCCCTGCCACTGCAACAGGGGATGCCCCACTGCCCCCCTCCTCTCAGCGAAAACCCCCTGCTCCTCTCTTTAACCAAAGGGGGAAAATAAATAATAACTCTATTTACCTAATTTGTTTCTGAGGTGAAATAAGGCAGCACTTTAGTTCTCTTTTTCATCCTTTAGTTTCTCTTATTAAGTACAGAAGCACTAATTGGCACAGGTCATGTTTCCTTGATGTCCCAGACTAAAATGAAGGTCTCCCCTGAAAACATGGTTATAGCCTTGAACTAGGCTTACTGTCCCTAGAAGTTTAGTAAAACCACAGTGGAAGCGTCTTGTGCATGTTGGCATTATATTTTTTGTCATGGGTGACCCATCCAGAGTCTCTGGGCAGGTCACCCAACACCTCTTACAGAGAAAACCTGTAATGCCAAAATAAACGTTATCTGAAAAGTAACATCTTTTATTTTATGAATATTTCCTTATTTTGCTTGAGGCTAAAACAAATCCCAAAACCCTAGATGGGTTGGTGATGACCTGGTGGTGTTCTTATACTCCCCACCAGGTACCTCCATTGGAGCTGTGCTAATAATAGTATCAATCCAGCTTTAAGAGTTTCCACAGAATTTTTGCCATATAGTTTAAAGAACTTCCATTTATTGACTGGATGAAGTGTAAAATCTGTAATAAACTTCCTTCCTGGTTTCTTCCTCTGCTGCTAAACAGTTAGCCTACCCACAAGCAGATGGCACCATGAAACCCTTCCCTCCACCCCCCCTGGACCAGAACATCGTGGAGAGCCAGGCTGTGGAGCATGACTACATCAACTCCACCTATTCCCGCGGTCACTTGAACCCCAGCCTTCACCATAAGAGCCACGACACCCGCGATGCCACCTTCACCCTCACCAACGTGGTCCCCCAAAAGAAGGGCTCTAACGATGGGCCTTGGGGGTTCCTGGAGCAGAATGTGAACCATAGCTTGGCAACCTACTGTCTCGGAGACGCCTACGTAGTGACTGGCATCATCCCTTACCAGAGTGATGATCACTGGCTCAACAATCACCGCGTAGCAGTGCCGGAGTACCTGTGGTCTGCCTACTGCTGCCCAAAATACAACCAAAGTCTTCCAAGAGAGCTGAAGAACGCCTTTCCCACATACGCCGCCATCGGACGCAATGACCCCGACAGCAGCGAGGAGATCGTGCCTGTGAATAAGACGGCTAAGAAACAATTCAGGGGATACGATGTGAGAAAGATGTCCCTGCAAACACTCGAGATGTACCTGAAGGACAGGCTCAGTGCTGTCATCAGTGTGTTTAATGAGCAGTGCACTGGATCATATTAAATACATATTAAATTCAGGACAAAACATATGACAACACTTCTGTGAGGAGAATGATGCAACATGTGCAGCAGTTGGTTTGCTGCCTCCCTCCCAAAAAAATTAAATATTCATGACCACTACAGAAATGCTGCCACTAAGTTGAAGTACAAACACTTTGAACCACTAGGTGTTGCCCTTGTGCAATAAATGTAGCAGGTAGAAAATGGTTGTTCTTGATTGCACATTTCAGGTGAAGTTTTATCTGTACAGACTAATTCAAAGAAACATCTTTTTTATTTTTATTTTGTTGATTCACTAAATAACTAATGAAATGATACCTTGCTAAATATAATGGAAGTGCCAAAATAAATTTTTTTCTCCAGAAAAGTGAACAGAAGTGTAGCTGCTTTATATCTAGTTTTAACTACTTTATATGCAGGTAAATTAGTCCTACTACTTCCTGTAGGAGGGGATCCCTGGATAAATAGAGGGGGGTCCTGCAGTGACTGCATGTTGGAAAGGAAAAAAATCTATTTTGGTGTTTGTTTTTTTCTAACGTTGACAATCTAATTGTGCCTCTGAACATTAAACGAGTTGTGAGTGACAATGATTCTTTTACACCTCACAGACATATTCTTACAGAGCCTTCTGTTATAATTTTACTGCTGAGCTATTTAGTCTTAATAAATTTTATTTTATTGCTATTTAAGGTATTTTCTAATAGGTTGTGTTTTGGTTGCTGTAACACACATTGGGGTTGAATGAAGGATGTTTTATCTTATTCTACAGCACACTGATTCGATATATGAACCTAAAAAAGTTACAAAATAAAAGATTTACAGTTGTTGTTGTGTGTGCATCATAAAATGGTCTCTACTGTCTGAATCAAAATGATGTAAAATGATTGGAAAGCACAAACACAATTTCTACAGGTGATTAAATATGTAAATTCAGAATCTTGAAAATATATTCTAACACAGTGCTTGAATTGCTGTATTCAATTACTTCCCACGCCTCCTAGTTTTGATCTTAATACCCAGAACAAACTGATGAAGCACAGGAACGACTCACAATCTTCCTCCACAAGTTAAAATTTTCTGGTTTATGTTTTTCATTTCAAATGATCACAAACACTCATGTTTTGTCACATCAGAATTTTAAGAATTTATTGCATTTACAGGTAATGCAGTAGCACAGGCGTACAAATGGCCGCACAATGATGTGCCAGACAGGATGAATTTGACAAATATAAATCAACAACTCAGTAAGATTGCTGCATCTGGGGACTGAAGAGCTTGTCCCAGATCTCCACCTTCATGATGGCCCTGCCCAGTGGGCACATGGTTCCCTTGATGTCCAGGTACCCGCCCTCAAAGGTGAGGCCGCTGCCCTTGGCCTCCTCCCGCACGAATCCCACCTTCCTCTTTGTTGTAATACATCTCCTTGTACAGACTCTCATTGCACTCTTTGCCCTTCTTGTAGATTCCCAAGGCAAATGAGTTCTTGTACAGGTTATAGTCAAATGGCACAGTGAACATTATAGCGAGGGTTTCATCAGCTCTGTTATTTTCCCTCTTAAACAGATCATAGGTCAGCACGCCCACTGCACCCTTGGCTTTGCCTTTACCTTTGCTGAAGTTGCACACTTCAGTCTTTTGTGGGCGCACAGTAGGTTGGGGGGACTGTAGCAGTTGCCGCTTTCCAGGAAAACCCTTTTTTTTCACAGTAACCAAGACAAGAAAAATAAAGAAAGTAGAAGGAAAAATTAGAAGATAAATTGTCAAGCAGTTATTATTTGTCAAGCAGTACCTGCAGAATACTCTAACTTCAATCTGTGCAGACAAAGGGAACAAACATACACTCATTTTGGACTTACTTAGGGTCAACTAGACAGTAGTTGCTAGTGAGGTTGGTGATCTCAATGGTCACATTCCTTCGGCTTTCGACGGTGGCAGCCAAAGCCTCTGCGGATTCACTCATAGTGGCACTTGTAAAGCTGCAACAGAGCAGAAATGCAACCTGCAGATCTGTCAATGAGTTTAACAGACTGTAATAAAAGTGCTTAGAGCTAAATCCATCTACAACAAAAATTATTTGTCCGCAAACTCTTAAATAACAGAGCAGGAAAGGAGCAGCTTACCTGTGTAGCTCACCTGTGTGTTGCTGGCTCGTGCTTGGGCAGATCTGAGACACTGAGTTCAGCCTTTACATGGGACTTGTTTGGGAATGTGTGGCACCCAAAGTTGTCTCCACCCATATGCATGCACCCAATTCTCTGTCACTTCCCATGTGCTGTGCCATCTTTGCCTCAAGCATGTGTGCGGAGGCATAGCTCAGAGGGTGCAGCTAATGGAACAGAGTAACTGTAGTCTTTTGTTCTCGCTCTGCTGTTAATTTGTCAAGCTGGGAACCAGTTTGAGCTTTGCAGGATTTTGTGTGCGCCACACCTTCAGTTTCTGGGTCTGTGATTTTCTTTTTCACTGCCTGCTTGGAGAAAGGAACATACAGCACCTCTGCTTAGGGTTTCAGGCACTCTTAGGGTTTAGATTATGTCTACTGATGATGATCAATAAAAGGTTAATAAACAGATAATTACTTATGGACTGAAAAGCTAAAAATGAATGGGCAAAGTGTCTTGAATAACTAACAACCCACACTAAACTAAACAAAGAAGAGAAGGAACATTAAACTTTAAAAAAAAAAAGAAGAAGAAGAAGGGGCGGTCGGGATGCTTTATAATTGATCCTGCACCTGTAATAGTACTGTGTTATTACACTGGAAGAAGCGGAAGAGTTTTATCATTTTTCAATATAAGAAAAATATGAGACACTGTGCTGTAGAAACAGCAACAAAAACATTAAACACAATTATGACAAAACTTGAAATTATTGTTCTGTATTTTTTGAAGGTCACATCAAAGATTACCTTGTGAATATCTCTGACATGCTGTTCCTGTTATCTGCTCTGCAAAGTTTGATATGACCTCCAAAATATAAGTCGGTAATAGTTAGAGATTAGAGTGCTTTATAATACAGTATGCACCCCTAACACTTAGAAGGGGAGTGCACAGATTCAGTTTCATTCCATTTTACAGCTTTTCTATACGCTTCATAGCAACATGATCCCCTGTTAGCAGCACTTGGTGAGCATGGGAGAAAGAACTCCCTTTTCCTTTCTTTTCAAATACTCCAAAGACACTAATTATTTTTAAAATACTTATTTTTAAACTTATTTGTTCCTCTTTAAATCCCAAATTGCAAGTTTGTACTCCTTTGTTCCAGTGTACCATTAGTAAGCAGAAAGTATTTTAGGTACTGAAAACTGTACCCTAAACTCTGAAAAAGATTGTATGGCAAAAGAGAATAAGTCACAGGCTTTATGATGAAGTGTGAAGCTCTTCTGATATGATTCATAAAAGTTTTTCATTTACTTCTGCATTTGCAGTCATGTCTGACGTTTTATTTTTAGATCAAACAAAGAAACACAGAAGAGAAGAAAGCAGTTGAATTGTTTTTTATTCACCTATAGTACACGTGATGACAACTTGTACTTTAGTTTTCAGGAATATCTGCAAATACACTCAATCATTTCTGAATATTTTATTCTCACAGCCAACACAACAGACTCTTCAGCCCATCCTGTCATACAGCTCCAGTTTAACGATAGCTTTGCCCTCATCAGACATGCAGGCCCTCACGTCCAGCGCCTTTCCCCTGTACATCACCCCTGAGCCGTTGGCCTCGTAGCGAACAAAGTCGCTGCAGTTCTTGTCGTTGTACATGTAGTTGAACAGCTTACTGTCGACAGCTCGCGACTGCTCAAAGATGCCCACACCCAGCCAGTTCTTGTAGAAGTTGTAGTCGAATGGCACAGAGAACATGATTGCCATGATGCCATCATAGCGGTGGTTGCGCATGTCAAACAGCTCGTAGGTCAGGACACCCACAGCGCCTGATGCTGTGTTGTCATCCTTGGTGAAAGAGCACACCTCTGTCTTATTGGTGCGCACAGTGGGCTGCGGAGGGCTGTGGGAGAAGCCACTTTCCATGTGAACCCTGAAAGACAGGGGGAGGAAGTCAGTGCACTCAGTCAACTTATAATATCTCCCTGACTGATGATGTTGTTAGACATTTAATACTGGCCCTGGTGGAGGTTGAGCTCGATTAAAGCATAGGGTCCAAAGGGGTTAGAGGTTACTAGATCAGAGCCACAGTAATGTCTCTTAAATCAGACTCAACAGGACAAATAATTAAATATCAATAAAAATGGAAATGTCATTTTGGCTAGTGACCAAAAAGAAGAACAAAATGTCGATAAAATATTAAATACAACTAAAAGATGATATAAAAGTCCAATTCTTTACTTAAAGGCCTGGGATTAACAATAAAAGAGCAAAAAGTGCTAAAAAAAAAAAAAAAGGCAAAAATAGTACTAAAAGACACAATAATGCACAATAATTAAAATCCTAACAGCAATGAATGAACAAAGACTCTCTTTTTTAAAGAAGACTGAGGAGACTTTGTATACATGTGGGCCCATTGTTTCAGAACTAATTCAGTCTAATCTTAGGTGTTAAAGATGGATCTGAGGTGTTCGGGGGAGGGGGGGACATAGGAAAGATACACAAGACCTTTTGTCTAATTTTTGATAATTGTGCCTCTCATGGGCACTGAAACGACGGTTCTAGAAGATAAATGTCTTTTTTTGGTTTCACTGCTAACAACAAATGCTTTCCTACATGAGACAGCATGAAAACACGTGCAATGAAGCAAAATATCTTCACAGTTACATCAGAGAGAAATACTGAAGTAAAACAGGAACAGTTTAACGTCCGTTACTTTGGGTTGACGAGGCAGTAGACAGAGCTGACATTGGTGATTTCTATGGTGCAGTTGCGGTTGGTGGTGAGCGTGGCGGAGTGTGCCTCTGCATTCTCAGGCATGGTGGCGGCTGCTGGAAATGGCTACAAGATGGGGGTGAAGAAAAACAGATGTGAGCCATGCAAAGTGTTCTGAAGCTCTGCCGGGAAATGCATTTAGCTCCCCGTTGAAATAAACACCTGAAAAATGCTGCTAGATGCTGATTTTGATATGAGGATGAAGCAAAGTAAACATTACATATAACCAAATGAAGCACTCAAAGTTGTCTCTAGCAGCCATTATTAAATATATTTACACACTAAAATCAACAAACTGACAAAAATACCTGCAGAAATATCTCCAAATTAGAGCACTTTCTTCACTTTAGGTGGCACGCACAGGTTGGCAGAGAGTCCTCTGGAAACAGGCTGGACTTTGATTTGGAGACAAGTTTAAAGTCACACCCACTCAGTCACACCTTACACCTGAGCATAATGGAAGTGGGTGTGCCTCTGCTCTGTTTTCAGGCATTTGCGCCAATGCACAGGTGATCTCACTTAAACAGTACATGATCACTTTAACTCTACAACTGGAGGATGGAAATGTTTGGTATTTCCTCCAAGGACATTTAAAACAACTCAGAGACAGCATGTGACAGATTCCAGGTGAAAATATGTGAAAGTCTGGCAACTAGCATAGGGCTGCACCCAAAAACCTCCCATGATGCCTAAACCACCCAAACCAGTCCATCATTGCAGCTGCTGTTAAATTCTGGTTTTCACTTTTTTTCCCATGTGCACAGTCCCTCTATTCACAAAGGGCTTAACAGTTTTGCAACAGTTTCATGATTTGTTGACACAAATGATTACAACACACCTTATTTTTAAGATCATTTTTCTTTCCTTGTCGTCTGTACCTGTGGCCAGTCCCAGCATGCACCAGCTGGAAGAGTGGCAGCTGAAAAGTCACCAGTCAGTCAGCGCAGCAGCACACATTCAGACACATATCATGACTGAGAACACAAAGACAGATTACAGCTGAATCCGTCCCGAAGGTCCAAAAGGGCCTGATTACTGCAAAATGATGCAAACAAACAAATAAGACGTGCAAAACAATGAGAAGGAAATAAAAATGGAGCACAAAGTAACCAAAAAGAAATGGTGAATGACTAAAAACAGCAAAGTGACAGCAAATACATGAGATGAGAGCATGGAGAGGACAGTGGTGGAAAGTACTTGAGTACTTTACTTAAGTACAGTTCTCCTGCACTTGTACTTTAAGTATTTCTATGTTATACTATTATATGTCATTTCCACTGTATTCTGAATGATAATGTTTTACTTTGTATTCCATACATTTGTTTAAAAGCTTCAGTAACTTTATTTTGCAGATGTTAAATCATAAATCACAGTAGTATATAAGTAATAGTAATTATAAGTAATAGTATATAAGCAAATAAAACTACCTCTAGCTGCAATATTAAATTAATAGACACATTAAAGATGAAATAATTTGAATCCAGTACTATCAAGAATATATTCTACCAAAAATCTTTTTTCTTTGTTTGTTTTTATTTTGTTTTCTTTTTACTTAAGCATTATTCATTTTACACAAGTAAACTGTCTATAAACACTTTTATCACTTTGCAGAGTTATTCATACAGACTGACGTTCAGCTTGCTTACAGCACCACTGGTCATCTGTACTGAGCCACAGCGCTGCACGAGCCTGAAAATCGATGCCAGTTTTTTGCAGTGTGTTCATTTCTGATCAAATATTCTCAGGGAATCGGAGGCAAAGTTTCCTAATTGCATACCAGGGCAAAGAGGTGCAACATGTTGAAAATATGCAACGACCACAAAAAGATGCCCATATATTTTAAAATAATTTTAGATTGTTAATTGAGAATTCTTTCTAATTTGTGTGGTCTTTTTTCAGTTATCTTGCATTTGCTGTGGATGAGTGATGTGGTTTCCAGTGTCTTGTGTGACTGAGACTGAGTGTTAAGGTGGAGCAAACAGCGGACCGCAATGACCGAAACTCCTGCAGTGATTAATCATGTTAGGCCAGCTTTCATCTGTAGGGTGAGACCTTGACTTCAGTAAAGACTTTGAGTGCTTCCTGCAGACACATTTGTGTGACTAATTTAATTACTGAGTCAGTAATGTATCACAAGCACGTATGGTTTAAAAAGCAATGACTGGTAAGAAAGGAATTTAATATTTATATATCCTTATTTCCTCCTGGGTGCTTCTCGGATAAGGTGTTCCAGGCATGTCCTACTGGAAGGACACCCCGGGGCAGATCCAGGACAGGCTGGAGAGATTATACACAATTCTACTAAATTTATTTGCTCATCTGTCTTCACACGCAAACAAATTTGAGTGACATCCCATTCTCAATCCGTGGGGTTTAACATGATGTCGACCCACCTTTTGCAGCTATAGCAGCTTCAACTGTGAAGACCACATGAAGTTTGGAGGTCTGTATGATTGATTCTGCAGAAAGCTGGTGACCTCTGCGCACCATGACCTCAGCATTCACTGACCCCACTCTGTGATTTTATGTGGCCTACCACTTCATGGCTGAGTTGTTGTCATTTCCAATCACTTCCACTTTGTGATAATATC
The DNA here is from genome assembly GCA_024447675.2 of Pterophyllum scalare. NCBI lineage: Eukaryota > Metazoa > Chordata > Actinopteri > Cichliformes > Cichlidae > Pterophyllum > Pterophyllum scalare. The sequence continues at coordinate 16,547 of JAMQGT020011966.1, read as the reverse complement.
ACTAACAGCTGACTGTGGAATCTTTAGTAGCGAGGAAATTTCACGACTGGACTTGTTGCTCTGGTGGCATCCTATCACGGTACCACGCTGGAATTCACTGAGCTCCTGAGAGCGACTCATTCTTTCACTAATGTTTGTAGAAGCAGTCTGAATGCCTATCGGCTTGGTTTATACTCCTGTGGCCATGGAAGTGATTGGAACACCTAAATTCACTGATTTGGATGGGTTAGTGAATACTTGGCTGAGTGGAAGAAAATGGATGGATGCATCCTTATTTCCTGCATACTCTGACTCTATGCACACTGTAACAAATGGTTGTAAACTGTAAGAGATTTTGTCCATTAGTATACCATTATTTGTGATCATAGTTGAATAATTTGACAGTATTCAATTAATGATGATCGACCTTCCTGCAGCGAGGGTGTTTCAGTCTCTGACTGTTAGCCTGGAAAGCTGAAATCCTCCACCTACTGTTCTGTGTACGTACAGCACTCCCTTCATACGTTCGGACTTCACTTCTGCACCGCAGGGACATCCCCCCACCCACAGGACCTGACAGCAAACAAATCTGCAACATTTCCAGAGAAAATTGTCACACAAGAAACCCTGCACCACACATTTCTCAGCTCTGCAGGAGGTCATGGTACTGGGGTCAAGAAAGCCCTCATCTCCAAAGTCACGGTCAAGCATGTGAAATTATGTTGTGTTTTTATACTACATAACAGGTTGCTGCTTGACCCAGAAACACATCAGAAGTCTTATTATCCTGCAATTATCCAGCAGTATTTTACACTTTCTGTATGTAATAAATTTCAGTTAGAAGTTCAGAGAGCTTTAATGCTCTACATATGGTTACTTCATGTTTGTCTGCTGCATGGAAATGAAAGTATTAAATAACAATATTTATAAGCATCTTTTATTCTTTTAAATAATGTCATCAGTGACTGTTGGCCCTCAGGCAATTTCGCATTGTCAAATCTGGCCCTCCTTGAAAAATGTTTGGACATCCCTGGTTTAATGCTTAGTTTTAGTGTAGTTTTTGTTAGTTTTAGTATTAGTTTTAGTTTTTCACACTTTCTTCAGGTGCAAGATTCAAGGTGCGCGAGTGAATATTGTGTAACAAAGAAAAACATAAACTCCAAAACCCAATAGATTCTACAGTAAACTTCAGTCTCAGTGCAGTAGGTTAACAGCGCCTACATGTGGTGTATAACATCAGAATGCAGTGAATGTTTGCTGGTTCTCTGTCAGAGTGTTCAGAGAGCTAGCTTGGTTAGATGCTCACTAATTATGCCGCATTTCCATTAGTGCCTACTCAGCGTGGCTCGACTCGACTCGGCACGGTTTGTAGGCATTTCCATTAGTACCTGGTACCAGGTACCAGGTACTTTATTAGTACCCACTCAGTCGGGGTTCCAAAATTCAAACGGTTTCTGAAAGCTGTGAAGCTGCACTTCATCCCCAACATATGGTTATTACCATAATTGTTGCCGGAAGTACGTGACTGGCGGCACCTTTGAAGTACACTGAGTTGATTACAACATGTTCAGTGGTATAGGCTTAATACTTAACAATGATAACCATCCATTAAAACATTGTACGGGGGACTTATGCATGATGACAATAGTAAACTGGCATTAGCTATGTTAGTTTGCCTCTATCTCATTTGTTATTGTGTTGTGTTTCAAGTAGAATACAAATTATGTCAAGAGACTTCTGCCCACGTTACTATAGCGACTCCAACCACATTGAGGTGGTACTTAATCGCAATGGAAACAAATCAAGACTGTGGCTGGTCGTGCTGAGTCGAGTTGGCCTGCACTGACTAGGTACTAATGGAAACCTGGCTTTAGACTTCAGTGCAGGGTCTTTGCAGCCTTTGTACATAACCTACGCAAGTGGCCGACCCCATATCCGCATTTATGCTTGTGTGGCTGAATTATGTGTGGAAATTACCTTGTAGTCATTTGCCCGTGTTTATATGTGGTGCTGGTTGGGACTTTTTTTTGGTCCTTGCTCTTTGCGATTAGTTTTTTGTTGTACTCATATTTGTCCCTCTGTTTTATTACTTTGTTAATTCCCTCACGTCCATTCCAATAGTTTTAGCAGTCTCCCTCCAGGAATTTGCCGACATTTGTGAGTTCTTATGGATGCCTTGATTATTATTCCTGATTGTTCTCTGACTGATAAATTCAAACGCAAAAAGTCACCAAAAATGCACAAGTGGACTCAGCAACACTGAACAGGTGCGTAGACCCAGCAATTAACTATATTTCTCCAGAGATTGCACACGGACACACGGATGCTCCCAGCTAAAACTGCTATAGTGAAAAAAAATTATTTCATATCAATCTACAAGGCTTTTAAATAAACTGACAATTTTCCACTGGGAAAAACCCCAACATGCAGGCACTGAACAAGGGGGATACAAACATACCCACCCTTGCCGAGAGGTCAAGTTTTCATTTTCATCTACATTTTATTTTATGATCTGCACAAGGTATCCTACCACACCACTGAACCTTAAACCATGTCTTATCTTATCAGGATCCAGTAGTCATATGTGTATTGGTTTTTTATAATTTTAGCACCATCTAGTGGTCAAATAAAAGCAGTTTTGTTGCTCCTTTCACAGTTTACTACTCCTTAAGAAGAAGTTATGATGATGGCAAAATGTGTGTAACACTTCTCAAGGGGAAAACCCCACCAACTTCAAAGTCCACCTGGGAAGTGCAGAGAAGGCGGCTACAGAAACTCCTCTCCTACACAGTAACCTGGCCTGCACCTCTCAAGAAATGTAACTACATGTCGGGTACACGCAGCCAGGAACAGTTGGCCTGTGATTGGCCTGTTCACCACTGTTGAGTCCTTTTGTGAATGATCAGAATAGATGTGAAGGAATGAACAAAGTGAAAAAAAAAAAAAACAACAAAAAAAAAACTAGAGGGACAGTCCACAAAGAGGTAGGACCCAGGATGAAAAATAGTCCCAGAATTTTATGTTATTGTCAGCCGGTACCACAGGTAAAACACTGGGACACAACCACAAGATAATTAACACACAATACATGTCGGCCACTTACGTGCATAGCCCCCCACCCGCAAAGACCCAGCGCAGAAGACTAATTCAGGTCTAATAGTATCTAACCAAGCTAGCTCTCTAAGCAGCTCCAACAGAGAACCAGCATTGTGGCCATGCAGCAAGGTGACAACCATAATGGACCATTTTCAGCAACAAAAAAAGTAACTGCTGGCCACTGAATACACATACAAGCAGGAGGACGCACTGATAAATGTTTGCTGAGATTGATATGTCCACACCACAGTGTGACACAAAGAAATACAAACACACACAGTCTTGAAAAGCTGTAATGTATTTGATACACTTCTAGTATGACGTTGGTAGCTGAAAGTATTTCTTGGGACTGTGGGTAAAAATCTCTGCACAGTGTCTCACTTGGATTGAATAGTGTTGGGAATCATTCCAACAGGACCGTGCTGTGAGCATGAGCGCACTCAGGTGGTGGAGTATGGGGTGTCTGGCATGCTGACTGACTGCCTGTTAAGCCTATGTTGACCCCTGTCCACGGCTGAAAGTGCCAACAATGGGCAAATGAGCATGAGAACTGGACCACAGAGCGATGGAAGAAGGAGGCCTGACCTGATGAATCCCGTTTTCTTATACATCACATGGATGGCCAGGTGCATGTGCATGTGCATCGCTCACCTGGGGAACACCTGTCACCAGGATGCACTATGGGAAGATTGCAAGCCAGTGGAGGCAGATACTTCGGGCAATGTTCTGATGAGAAACTTTGGGTCCTGCCACCCATGTGGCTGTTACTTTGACACGTATCAGTTACAGTTCATGTTTTATGGAGACAGTATTCCCTGATGGCTGTGGCTTTTTTCAGCAGGATAATGCACCCTGCCACAAAGCAAAAATGGTTTGAGGAGCACAACAACAAGTTTGAGGTGTTAACTTGCCCTTCAAATGTACTAATTAGAGAGCAAGTGAGACGCCTGCTATATACAGACTGTAAATTGGCTTTAGCCGTGATGGATGTAAATGGTTGTCTGTCTCTCTCTTTCTTAGACTGGCGGGTCTGTACCCCACTTCTGGCCCCATAACAGCTGGGATAGGCTGCAGCTGATGGACGGATGGTAGCATTATGGATGGAATGAAAACACTGTAAATATATTGCTTAGTTTATTATTATGCATGATTTCCATAAACACTGATTGATATACAGTGTCTTCTCTATAAAATAAAATTACTATACCAAGGAGATCAGATTATTCTGTCATGGTCCTCCAGTCCTCCTGGCTGACTTACTCAGTTTTCCCCTCTAGCGTTCTCTCCCTCTTTGTGTGTGTGTGTGTGTGTGTGTGTGTGTGTGTGTGTGTGTGTGTGTAGTGTAGCACCCTCCTGTGGTGACTGTATGTATAAAATTTAAATGTCCTAAAGCATGTTTGGACATTTTAATGATATTTTTACTGCGTTTACAATCTCTTTCTGACAGTTTCACTTGTATTCCTGAAGACACATTGTTCCAACAGAGGTTCATGAATCCAAACACTCCAGACTGGCAAAGCTTTAATCATCTCTAGAAAGACAATAAAGCTATGAAGACCCAGATGTGCATTTCCTTTGGAGTGCAGTTTGACCTTGACTTCTTATTTTAAAGTACTGAAAGTTGATTTATTGTCTTTGTTGATCTGTCTTGTTTCGATCTGAGCACAAAGTCTGACCGAAGTCGTTAAAAGGCTGCCATGAAAAGTGACACATGTCCAGGTTATCCACTGTAAAACCTTCTCTAGTCTTACTTACCACTCAAAGTGCTTCAGGCTACAACTCACATTTAAACATACATTCTATCATCAGCATTTTCTATACACTTCAGTCAGTGTACTTAATGCCAGTCCCGAGCCGGGATAAATGGGAAGGGTTGCATCAGGAAGAACATCCACTGTAAAATCCTGATCACAAATATTAGCATCTTCATGAAGCCAGTGCTCCTGGCCATGCTTCCCTTCCCTCCCACCTTCCCTTACACACATATACAGTATCTACCATCCTTCTCTCCATAGCAGCCAGCTCGCCCAGACCCTGCTCTCACCTTCTCACTCCAGCCTTCCCTTCCTTCTCGCTGGTTCCAAATACATTTTCCCCCTCTCTTCTTCCTTTGTCTTCAGACAGCAGTAGCACAGTTTTCCCTGGCAGCCTGTTGCCAACAACACTGGATGTGGTCGATGTTAAACCGGGCTCCGACCAATCTGGTATGGAAATCTCATTCTTAATAATCCACGTTTGATTTGGCAAAGATTTTATGTCAGATGGGCTTCCTGATAGAACCCTCCTCATTTATCCAGCCCTGGGACTGGCGCTGGAAGTACACTGACTTGTGGCCTCCTCCCTGACCATGGCCCCTCCAATACAAACATCCAATGAATAAAGTTATAAAGCCAGTAAAATAAAGTTTATTTCCTTTAAAGAAGAAAACATCTGAAGAAAATCTACAGCATGATCCACAAAAATATAAAAACGGGTTTCACAATGATGCCATACTAGTCACAAGTTTGGACACACCTGCTTATTCCAGGCTGGTGTGGAACAAAACTGAAAAATTTGGAACTGTGAAGTATAAAATGTGAATGTAGCCTGCAATAAACTGTAAACAAAGCTGGGAGAGCCCAGGTATGACCTCACGAAACTGGGTATACCCACAATGATGTCCCAATCTGTTAGTGGTATTTGTGTGATTTCATAGTTTTGATTTCTTAATTTTCAGATTGAAACCGGTGAATAAGCAGGCGTGGACGTGACTACATGGAGACCAGATAGAAATGAGGAGGTGTTCAGTGCACCACAGGACAACATAACTATCACACAGCATTACACACATTATTCTGTTTTGATGGACAACATTTCAGTTAAGCACAGTAGCTTTTATTTTTGAAAGTTTGTGCAAAAAATAAGAAAAAAGAAGTCCTGTGCAATCTCAGTGTGTCTACCTTTAATAGCACGGACATGAGAGGCTTTAACTTTGAGCTAAAGTAAACCTGACTGGAAGATGATAAAACCAGCAAAAACACTGATGCTATATGGTCCTTAAGACAAGAATAACATTGTTGATTAAGTAATGTTGCTTATCGATTATCTTAGCACCTTTGAAGAGGAGGAATATACCAGGCAAAATGACTCACAAGTTCATGGTTTGAAGAACAAAACAAAGAATTCAAGCTGCTGGTCGGTCCTCCAAGTTTGCCAGATCTCATTCTGACTGAACATGTGGGATTAAAAATCTACTGCTATGCACCTCAGGGCCTGATAACAAATGATGGCGTCACAGATTCTGTGCTTCAATGTTGTTCTAATATTGTGGCTTACTCCCATATGTCAGGCTTAAATGCACACACTGTGTGCTACAATTACTGCCAGCTTTTGTTCTTGTCTTGGGATTTGTTAAGATAATTAATAATATAAATATCTTTCCTTTGCAGCCACTGCAACAATTAAAAAAAAAAAACAGCGCCAGTAACAAGAAGCGGTGTAGCGGCTGGAGGATGTGGAATGAAAATAAAATTCAACAAATACCAGAGGATACACAGCATGACTTTACATAGCTTTACCTACACAAAACAACCAATGACCAGCATATGAGTGATAAGCAAATGGTTCTCCACGTGGGCAGGGCTCAAAGGTCATTTCTGAGGAAACATGGCTCCAGCGCTGATGGACCCCAAGCCAGTCTTCTCTTCTATCCATTTGTTGTAGTTGGTCACTCTGGTGTAAACACCGGGACGCAACTTTTTTGCGCAGTCTTCGCCCCAGCTGATTATTCCAAACAGGAAGAGCCTGTTGCCGACCTCGCACACCAGAGGTCCTCCTGAGTCTCCCTGCAGGGAAAGAAAAGACGAGCAGCGCTGAAGGACAAACCGATCTGTGGGAGTGAAGTCGGGCCCGGACATGTGCAAATACCTCACAAGCATCCTGACTCCAGTCTGGACGAGCGGCACAGAACATGTTATCAGTAATCATGTTTTCATAATAATCCTTCTGTCGGCACACGTCGTCAGCTAGGAGGTTCACCTGAGCCTCTCTGAGGTACTGAGACCTATACCACAAAGCTGGAGAGAAGAAGAGCTGTTAGACCCCTGAAGGGTGAACATAATTACCTACTTTAAGGTGGAGGTGGTTCAGATACCATAACAAAAGGAAACAAAAGGAAAATGAGCACAAAGTTCAGAGTGTGTCAGTGATTCCCAACTTTGTGGTCAGCTTGCAAACATTTTGTGGAAAGATTAGCTGAACTTCTCTGAAACAGCAGAACTATAAATATTTGATCAAAAGGATTATTTTGCATGTAGTTAGCTTCCTCTGTGGTGACAGGAAGTGCATATGAATATGGTACTTGTTAATGCTCATGGTTTGGCTTCAGTTTTCACTTACAGGTGTAATTTTTCAGTGTGGACATATTTGATAAACATCTCTTTCAGTCAGACGTAACAACATTACTCAGAGGATTCTCCTCACCGTGACTTTCTTTCCCGTATCCAGCGATCTCACAGGTGAATCCTGGCTGAAGGCTCTTCTGAGGCGGCGGCAAGCAGACCGTCTTTACCGAGTCGCTCTCCATGGCACACTTACCAAGTTTGGGCTTCAGCTTCACCAGGGCTGCAAGACAGTTAACAAGAGTCACTGCTTTGATTGGATTACAGCTTTATGACTGAAATTCAAGAGACTCCTCAAATCTTATTACAGGATGATTAAATTTGTCAGGATAGTTACTCCTAAAATGTGCCTTATTTTAAGAAGTTTAACGTTCTTCATTGACTGGATTCAAGACTATTCAGCGGTTTCGGTTGAATATAATTTTGTTGGTGAATTCACAACAATAGTTGCCTCAAGGTGCTTTTTGATACAGTATTAGAGAGAAAATCCCAGTGACCACATGATCCCCCTGTGAGTGAGAGTGGGGAGGAAGATCTCCCTTTTAACAGGAAGTGACCAGTCTCAGGGTGAGAATTTAAAAAGACATAACAGATGTTTACCTACACAAACACAACCTGAAATATTCACCCTCGACCAACTCATGGGTGGTGAAACCAAGTTTTTTAAAGCCATATAATTCAGTTTCAAACATCTTTGTCTTGAGTTTTTGTTACCTGATTGCTTACAGAGCAACACATGCTAAAATCTGAGCTTTCCTTCCCAGATTTTTGTTACAGATGTTCAACTTTCAACAGCTAGAGAGACAGCCCACAGACAGAAGAAGGAAGGTGTGTAAATGAGGAGCCCAGTGATTTGGTTTTAACCATCTAATTGGTCAGGTCTTTGCAGAGCCCCTTTCTTCTTCTTTTGTTTAATTTAGGAGATTTAGTACAAGATCTAATTGTGTTTTCCTTGTTTTATCTAGCTAAAGTAGGAAGAGTGAATGTAAAAAGGAGCTTATAAGTGATTGCTGCTGTGTGCTGTAAATACAGGAGTTCATTCCTCTTCTCCTTGATAGTGAGTATTTTTTAATACCAGAAGACAATTGTTATTTCCAGCTATCAGGAGTTGGGTTGTAAAGAGGCTTGCAGATGCACAGTGATTATGTGCAGGCTAAAGCAGTTTAAACACAGAGGTTTAAGTAATGCTCTGCTTTATTTAAAAACTTTCAAAAGATTTTTGTGATTTCGTTTGAGTGCTCGCACCAATATCATTGTTGAAGTTCCCCTGACTGTCATCAAACCCTTCATGGATGAAGATTTTTTCCACCCTGAATTTTTGCTCCACAGTGGGGTTGCTCTCATTCAGGGCATTTTTCCCCAGGATGACGGAGAACCGCTGCGCATCGCTCTTATATCTGAAACAAAAGTTCACAAAATAAGTCTAGTCACAGCTATTTCTCACCACCTGCTGCGGCTCCTGTAAGTGATCTCTCTTCTTACCCGTCAGGGAAGCAGTGGGCGGCTGTGAGGACCCAACAGGCGGCGATCAGGCTGCCCCCGCATCGGAAAACTTCCTCTTGGGATTTGCTATGCCAAAATATGGTGGCGATCCATGGGTGGGATTCGACAGTGGCAACTTTTCCGCCCACAATCTTCATCTGCTTTCTTCTGCTGCGCTGGCCACATGATATCATCTCTGCAGCTGGGGGAAGAAAACAAGCTGAAAGGTGTGGCAGGGAGAAACAAGTAACGAGGCTGTCAGTGAGGACTCACCTGGCTCTGGCTCTGTGGGGCTAGTTGAAGGTGCAGGTGGAGCTACAAGACAGAAATATTTTTTTTAAGCACACTGGATTAGATTTTCCAGGAACATCTAACCCCTTTGGGTTTTTTTTTTTTTTTTAGTTTCCAGCAGTAAAAAAAATCCCAAATCCAGTCAGCAAACATTCCACAGCTACGAGAACAAACATGGACTCAGCACTTCTCAACTGCATCTCTTGATGCCAAAGAAAGAGGCTCAAAAATGTTGTACTGACTTTAATAACAGTCACACTACAGAATGCACTTACATGGCTTAAAGGTGCAAAGTGGCATATCACAGTACTCCCACACAAGCTGCTGGTTTTTCCAAACACGACACCACGGATGGCGTCTGTAGTGAAGATTTCTGCAGAAAAAAAACATCCCACTCACCCAAGTAAGCAAACAGTCCAGCTCACTAGATTTGAAATGAAACAACATGCAAATGATTACTGGATGAAACAAAATCGAAAACATTTTCTAAATCACTCAAAATGTGATCACATGCCTGCTGAAGCAGCCTGGCTGATTACTAAACTCTGGTTTCACAGAATTTTTTTTTTCTAATCATCCAGGATGCAGATCTGTAGCAACAGGAATCAGAAACGTTGCTCTTCACTTCAACAGACCTGCAGTAGTTGTGCCTCCCTGAGTTGATGTCTGAGGACAGGTACTGCCTTCTGGTCTCCTCGTCCCACTCTGCACACGTTTGCCCGCTGACTGTTTTAGACGCCGTGCCTTTGTAGTACAATCCAATGCCCTCATAGCAGTGACTTTGTTTGACTGGAGCAACAGCACAATGTGAGGGTGATTAAGAATCCGAAAAATATCAGTGAAGTTTGTTTTTTTTGTTAAGCCGCTCACCTGTTTCGCAGTGTGTCCCCTCAAAGCCGTCAGCACAGAGACAGAACATGTGTTGGCCGGAGATCAGCGCTCGGATAGAGCTGCCTCCATTGAGACAGATCTCACCTACAAACAAAATGAAAGCTGACGTCACTTTCCACACACACATCAACGACGCAACACGGTTTTTATCATTTAAAGAGCCTTTTTATCCCGACTCGTCTATCCTTTTATTTCTTGTTGGTTGGTTTCATGAACTGATGAAAAAAAAAGTGTAACATGTATTGATATTATTCTGTATTGGGTACATCTGTTCAACTGCTCTTTGAGATATATCTAATCACTGCAACTGAGCATCGTTTAAGTGCCACAGTCTTCCTGAGTAGTCCATCTTCCTATGGCTGCTTCCAGCAGGAACCAGCAGGACCGTGTCACAAAGCTTAAATCATCTCAGACTGGTTTCTGGAACAGGACAGCGAGCTCACCGTACTCAAATGGATGCCACAATCACCAGATCTCAATCCAATACACCACCGTTGTGGTGGAACATGGACCCAGCACTTTGAAGGCAGCCTCATGGTGTACCTGATAAATTGCCAGATGAGTGTAAGCTTTCATGGGGGGGGAACCCTAACCTGACTCAGGGTGTGACCTGGTGGATGTTAATATCTCTCTGACATGAGTAAGCGGTAATCTGGTACAGGCTGCCGGGATATTCCCAGGTAAATACAGGTGAAGCTTCTTTATGCACCAAACCGCAAGAACAACCTGGTGACTCAGACACACTCCAAGATTATAAGTGTTTAAACCGAGCTAAAACCATTGCTGTGGGTCCACAGCTTTCAGCGGTCTAGTTTATGGTCAAAATGATCATTTTATTACGCTGCAGTTTGTTTTATTTCAGTCTGATTCATTTATTTTTCCAGGTTGTTTTTAGCAGTGATTGCTTTTCTTAATTATTTTAATAATTTATTTATTTACATACAGTACTGTGCAAAAGTCTTGAGGCACCCCTCATATCTTTAAACTTTGTTTCCAAGGAGCCACACCTTCTTGTCATTTTCTAAGTGACCTTGAGCAAAAGTTCTTCAGGCTTTCTGAAGCTCTTTCAAAGTTTTTCTTTGGCCTTTTGCTGCTTTTTCACTCATTTTCAGTCCAGTCCTTGTACCTGACCAGTTTTCAGAGGAATCCTTTTGTTTCTGAAGCTGATCTATGAATCGGGAACGTTGTTGAAGCAATGTGGTATCATTTTGAAAGAGAATGCAACAAAAGGCAGCCAACATCCAAAGAAGAGCTTTGAATGTCCTTGAAGAACCTTGGAGAACTTTTCCTGAAGACTACATGAGGAAAGAACAGGAAGCTGCCTCAGAGAGTTCAGGCTGTGCTGAAGAATAAAGATGGTCATACCAAATATTGATTTTCAAGCTCATTAGTATTGCATATACTGTATTTCCATTTGTGTTAGCACAGGTTTCAATACATCTATTTCCCATTCTCCTAGAAAAATATAAAGAAATGAGGTGTGGCTCAGAGACTTTTGCACAGTACTGTATGTAATCATCTCTGGTTTTGTGGCTCCAGCCTCTGTGGGAGCTCTGTGCAGCACATTGTGCTTCCACCTGGAAGGAATTTTTTTAAACAAAGCTTTGCTTAATTACTGCAAAAAGAAATCATACACGCCATGCTCAGCGTGAGGCCTCTCACCTGAACGTTCAAGGGACGAGGAGAACGAAGATGAGGAAGAGGAGGAGGAGGAGGGGGGATGGAACGTTAATTCGCGGCTTCTTCTTTCCTCCTGCAGGCCCTGGAAATATTTCAAAAAGTCAAATAAACTCCCACGAAAGAATAAATATAAAATTTAAAATAAAATGTGCTTACAGCCTGAGCTGCTGAGAGGAAGGCCAGCGTGCAGATGAAAAAGGTGCTCATTGTTATCATGTTGCTTCTCTGCTCGGTTTGAAGACTCTGCATGAGTGTGCTTGCACTGTGGAAGCCTCCTCCGGGTTTATTCTGGTCTGTGGAGGGAGGAGTCCTGATTGGCTGACAGCTGGCTGGCTGACCTACTGGATTTAAGGTGAAGAAATAGCTGTTTACAGTGCGTGTGACTGAATCATCACAGGTAATCCACACCATTCATTTTCAGGAATCATACCAATACCAACTCGAGTATGTCAGCCACTGTGGAACCACAGGTTACTGTATTTAACCCAGTTTGGATTTGCATTAATGAGAAGTGAGTGATCACATTAAACCTGTTCATATTTGTCTGAATTTGTCTGATTCAAATCTTCATTAATACAAATACAGGTCAGGAGAGAGGGACAACAATGAGTGTCTACAGCTACGCTGTCTAAGCTCTGTCATGGTTTGAGGATACATTTCAGCGAGTGGTGTTGGAGATCATTTTGACAGAATGGAACAAAAGGTAGAAACATCCAAAGAAAAGCTTCGAACGTCCTTCGAGAAGCCTGGAGAAATATTCCTAAAGGCTGCATAAAGTAATGACAAGGAAGCTGCCTCAGAGAGTTCAGGCTGTGCTGAAGAATAAAGGAGGTCATAAAGGTGGCCACTCTGTATTTGCCTCATATACTGTATTTCTGTGTATGTTATAACTAGTTCCAATTTTCTAGAAAAATATGTTTTAAAAAAAGTGTGGCTCAAGATTTTATTTTGAATACTGTATGTGGATGAATTCATGGTTCACAGGCTGATGTTTGATAGTTTTTATATTCCTTCCTTTATTTGAAAGAGAAAATCAGCTGCATGACTTTCATCAGGGATCCTGGGTGCATACCGCAGACTGTATGTAAAAGATAGGACGTAGCCACTGTGATCATAAACTGTGCAGCACAGAGACACAGATCCATGCTGTATTTAGCGAAACTTGAAACTAGAGATCAGTGGAAAACGCCCAGCTTTGCCCCATGTTGCAAAGTTAAAGCCTTAAATCTGCATTATTTCTAGTGGCCAGCAGGGGGCGTCTCCTGTTAAATGAATAAATTTGACTTGTGTAGTACTTAAAACTAGCACTGCAAAGCAATTTACAAAAACACAAAAGACACATGATAAAATGCCCTCATATAGGCAGGAAAAAGTATTAAAAGCAGATTAAAAAGTGACACAGTGGCTGGCACTGAACCAGCAGGCTTCTGGGTTCAAATGAAATAGAATCAAGTGCAACCTTCAGCTAGTTTGTTAATCATTTACATCACTAACTTCATTATTTAAATGTGATGTCTTACTTATGCTGTATTTGACACATTTGCTCAAAAAGCCAAAACAACTTTAATTTTGGAAAAATAATTAAATAGATGTATTGCTGTGAAACCTAATCATTTTTATTCCTTTATGATTTACTTTAACTTAAAATAAATCGAGATGTGTATAATAGGCCCTGACTTTAATTCTGAGTGTGTAATTGCCATCTTTTCACAGGGAAGTCACTGGATGTCACTGTTGCTCCAGAGCTCATTTATCCTGACTGGAACTGAAGGTCTGTCTAACTTTGCACATTAAAAAGCATCATTTTACTGTATTTTCACGTGATATGATGATACAGGTGATTGTTACATCAAGGTGACGTGTTTCATTGGTCATACCCGCACCTGAATATTTGCCTCGTATGTAAATGAAAGCAGACTGAAGAACAACGTGAAAAGCACGAGAGCAAATATGTACATCAGATCCGGAAGTGTTCCAGTCAGGATCCTGTTGTGCTGATGCTGCCTTCACGTACCTTAGGTAATTACTAGAATTTTTGTTGAGACTGGTTAATTTAAGGAATAATTATTTGTTTTATTATTCACTGTGGAAATAATAAACAATAATTTAATCAATCAAATTTTACAGATTTATATTTTTCTAGTATTGTTTAACATGTTTTGTCTGCTTTTATTTGATTTTGTGATACTGTGTTGCGTTTTCTGTTATTTTATTCTCATTTTTTTTCTTAGTATAATACCATTTAGTTGTTTATATGAAGATATAATAATGATTGTTGATGTGCTTGAATATCCTTTCGTGTTTTTTTTCATTTTTTAACCACGATACAGACTATTTCCATTGTTATTTTTATGTCAGTTTTTATTTATTGCGAATTTTGTCTTTTTCCAAGTTTCTTTTCTCTTTGGGATGGCTTTGAGAAGGGTTAACTTTAGGCTTCTTGTTCTACGCCAGGCTCTCCTTTTTAGATGGTTTTTTAAATACTTGAAAAAGGTGACCGTGAAATTGTACGATTGGCGTGTTGCGCACAGCCTGACATTTCCGGGCAGCGCCTGGAGCGCAGCGGCCCCGCAGCGCCGTGGATGAGGCGGGTCATCCTCCCTCTGGATGCCAGGCAGGCAGCAGGTGGCCGGAGACAGAAAATGGGAAACGCAGACAGCAAACTTCACTTCAGGAAAGCGGTGGTTCAGCTGACAACCAAAACTCAGGTCAGGGGTTGTTCTTTTTTTTTTTTTTACGGTTAGAGGTGACATGAGGAAACTTCCGCTGAGCGTTTTGGCTTTAAATGTAATGTTAGTGGAGATGAGCAGATAAATTGGAGTGCCAGATGGCAGCGTGCAGTGCAGCCCGGATCCCGCAAAGTGGAGAGAAACAAATGCAGGAATTTTACACAACTTTATTAAATGAGGATTTACAAACGAAACACAAACATGCCTTTCAAAAATATTTATATGTTCTTTTCAATTTATGCAATTTTGGGGACGACGAACACTGAACATGGACATACTAAACTTTGCGGCAGCCGTTTCTCTGGCTGGGAAGTGTGTTTAAGCTGGAAGTAACAGGACAGGTGTCGCCTCGGTGCTGCTGAGAGTTCACGGCTGCCGGAGCCACTGTACCAGCTGCTCTGCTGTATGAAACAGATGTTAGGTCCGCAGCTGTTACAGCTGATTCTTTATGTTGAAATCTGTGTTTTTATGGGCTCATATGAGGCGTAGACTCTTATATTGGAACCAGAAATTAGATGATTAACTGATAAATAAATCGACACATTAGAATCAATTTTCAACAATATTTAGCATGCGTTTATCACGGTGAACCTGTTCTTTGTTTTCACTATTGCACATATCAAACAAGATCTTTAAATATATTAAGTCGCGCATGATTCAGTAATGGAAGTAGGCGATAGCTGCAGCCGTGATGGGAGTTTTAATGTCATATTTAAACTTTTAATGTTGACAGTGGAGCAGTTCTTCATATGTGACTTTCAGATCTACCTGATTAATCAGTTAATCAATAAAAAAATAATGTTTGATACCTTTTTGATTTAACCATCACTGACCCACCATCAAACCGGTCATGCTGAACGATGCTACAGGCAGCATAACATTCTCCATGGTTTCTCCAGACCCTTTTACGCCTGTGACGTGTGCTCAGGGTGAACCTGCACTCATCTGTGAAAAGCACAGGGCACCAGTGGTGGACCTGCCAATTATGGTATTCTATGGCAAATGCCAGTTGGGCTCCACGGTGCCGGGCAGTGAGCACAGTTCCCACCAGAGGATGTCGGGCCCCCAGACCACCCTCATGAAGTCTGTTTCTGATTGCTTGGTCAGAGACATTCACACCAGTGGCTGCTGGAGGTCATTTTGTAGCTCCGACAGTGCTCATCCTCTTTGCACAAAGGAGCAGATACCTGTCCTGCTAATGGGTTAAGAACCTTCCACAGGCCTGTCCAGCTCTCCTGCCTGTCTCCTGGTATCTCCTCCATGCTCTGAGACTGTGCTGGGAGACACAGCAAACCTTCTGGCAATGGCACATATTGATGTGCCATCCTGGAGGAGCTGGACTACCTGTGCAACTTCTGTAGGGTCCAGGTATGGCCCATTGCTACCAGCAGTGACACTGACCCTAGCCAAATGCAGAACTAGTGAAAAAACAGTCATAAAAGATGAGGAGGGAAAAATGTGAGTAGCCTCCACCTGTAAAACCATTCCTGTCTGGGGGGGTTGTTTCATTGTTGCCCCTCTAGTGCGCCTGCTACTAATTTCATAAAAACCAAAGCAGCTGAAACTGGTTAACAACCCCCTCTTCTACTTCCCTGACCACATCAATATCACAGAAATTTGATCGACTTGATGCTAAACTCTGATTAAAAGGTGTTCCTTTCATTTTTTTGTGAGCAGTGTATTTAGATCTGAATGATTAGTTTATTATTTAGTTGATGAACACAAAATTAAATGTGTTGTGCGAATGATTGATTTGTTTTCAATCAAAACTATTGATAATACTTGAGATTTTCACATGTTAATGAATATTTGATGCTTTCTTTTTTCATCAAACATGCCATTTAAAGATTTTAAAAGGATTAAATAAGATTAAAATTAAATTAAATACGATTTTAAAGCCAAAGTTTTAAAGTGTGGCCGCTGGAGTAGTGGGGATCCATGGAAATTTCTTTGGCCTCTGAAGCATCCTGCTTTCATTTGACGTGTTAGCAGCAGATGAATCATATGTGAAACAGTTGCA